>JARQOD010001630.1:0-93759 GCA_033576555.1 Oophaga sylvatica
CCCAGGACTCTGAAGGTAATGCTGCAGAGGTGGAAAAAGCCATGGAAGTGGTGGTCACCAAGCCAGATGCCTCATCAGAAGCTGAGGTTTCAAGTGAAGCTGTGAGGAACAAGACTGAAGATATGGGGACTGACTATGTCCAGGAATCTGTTTCTGCCGAAGACAGCGGCGTGGACGGGTTACGGTCCGGATCAGTAGCTGGCATTGGTGAGCTCAAGCGCACTTTCATGGAGTCTACATCGGAGCCACGTCCCAATAAATGGGAAAAGCGGTGTGTCACTCCGTTGCCGCTGCAGACAGACGGGATGCAGAACGTGGTGGAAGAGAAGAATCCGGCGGGTTCTGAGTATACAGATGCCGCTATCAAGGAGAACTTGAAAGCTGGAATAAATGGAGATATTGGAGACCATAATGATGTGAATGAAGAAGTAGAATGTAAGACTGACGGTGGGGCTTCTGAGCATGTCCTACCAGAAGAGCCTGAAGAAGGGGCTGAGGACATGAAGGACGTCCAACGGGTACAAGATGAATTGATTGCTTCTCGGAGAAAACTCCAATCTGTGATGAAGGAGCGTGATGAGAGCCATGAGCATCTTCTGGAGAAGCTCAATGAAGTAAAGAAGGTTCAAGGGGAACTGGAGAAAAGTGAAAAACCTCCTATACCTTCTGTGATAGTTGGTGACACATGGTCAGTGCACCAGGAACAGGAGGTACGTGAGTTTCTGAGGAAGAGTCAGCAGAAGTGTTCTGATGTGCCGGGTCGTACTTCTCTGGCCAGGCACTATATCGAAACTGAGCCCGGCCCTAAGGTCAAGATGAAACCGTGCAGGATACCCGAGGCCCGCAGAGAGCATAGGCCTGGGAGGGTACAGGGTAGTACGGATGCTTCAGATGAAGAGAAAGCTGATGTTGGCTATGACTCAGGTGAAGATACAAATGACAGTGGTGAAGATGAAGCTGATGAGGGCCATGACTGGTCCAGAGTTCACTGTCTCTGTTGGATTGTTAACCAGCCCTCCGGTCTGAGAGAAGGGGGGGGATATGTGAGACAGTGAGAGTATGTGTATTGAATGGGGTGTATATTTCACCTGGCTACTTTACTGACTGGTATATGGGAGGTGTGTGGCTTTGTAGACCTAGTGGTAGAGAAAGGTCACTACACCTTACATTCAGTACACACTTGCAGCTCAGACCTGAAATCACTCAGGTGTTAATTAGGAGACCAGAAGTAGGTGTGCTGGAACACAGTCAGGGAGCTGCCTTAGTCTGGACACAGGAAGGTGTCCCGGCACAAGAAGCAGTCTCCAGGAGTGGGAGCACGCTTAATCTGGACAAGGGGTCCAGGTACAGAAGGTGTCTCCAGGAGTGTGAGCTATCTCAGTCTGGGTGCAGGAAGTACCCCGGACACAGGAGTAGTCTCAGTGAGAATCCGTGCGAATAGTGGCTGAATAGGAGTGGATCTCTCTCAAGTCTGGACATTGAAGGTGCCTTCAGACACAAGGAGGAGTATCTGTGAAACTCCATACTGGTAACATATATCATATGTGTTGTTTTGGGCACAGACTGGTAGAGTCTGGACCCGGATAAATAGGGAAATCGATCTATGTGTAATTAGTGGCTAGACAAGCCTAGGTTTTCTGTTTATGCTTTATTTTTATCTGTTTGCTGTGGACTTTAATAAAGCTGGTTGCGGCCAGTTTTACACCAGAACTGCTGTCTGAATGAACTGTTTTCGTGCCATTCTGTCTACCCAGACAGCGATCCTAGAGCTATATCCCTGAAAAGCTTACAATATATAAATATATATATATATACTGTATATTGCCAGATTCCGAAAAAAATGGGCATTTACACAAGGTAAAAATTAGGTATTTATAGACAGTGACAGGTCCATTGTAGGCAAAATATGCAGATTTACTAATGCAAATATAAGTATGACAGTTGCAGGGAGTGCCCTCAAAATAATTGCCCTTGGTTGGCTTTGTTCCCATGATAAGTACTTGGTGAGTTTTTGATGTTGGAGGTTTTCTGCATCTAGTACTTGCACTTTCTTCATTGCATTTTTTTACACGTGTTTTTATCACGTTTTTGACCTTGCTTTTTTTCGTCTCTTTTTGGTCTGTCATGCTTTAAATTAAACTGCTTTGTTTTGTATACTTTCAGGTATTTGGTATTGAGCAAACTTTATTGATATAGTTATACGCCGGTTCGATTTCTCTTTTTGTGTATGAGTATGAGATTTCTAGAATTTCCATCCACTCTGTTGGAACTGTTAGTACGTTCTTCTGCGCAACCAAAAATATTCAGTGTCAAAAACTCGACAGAAATTCATAGTGGAAACTACTCCTTACTTCCTATCTCTTGTTAAGAAAAATAGTCAAATACTATAATTCAGATCCAGTGACATTATCCCGGTGACTGAGTGAAAGAAGAATATAAAATATCCATGACTTTCTTGGTTTGCAGAGTCCTTGCTCTGCTTGTTCTGCTCTTCACCCAGACACATCTTTATGGGAATACTAGATCCTAGATTGGCCATTTGGTCAAGGACTTTTCCTTTTAATTGCATTAGCGTTTCTAAATTCTGCTATTAACAGTGTTCCCCGTGTGAGAGTCTCAGTCTTACATTAGCTTAGCATTCTGGAATACATTAAATAATTAAATAGACTTCATTATTTATTACATGCTCCATAACTGGATTTGCTGTTTTTAGATGTAAAGTTTGCCTCTACCACTTTACTGAGAGTGCATAAGATCACCATCCACCTACCATTGACTATACAGATACCGATACAACAGATATAGTGACAAGTGCTGCAGGAGATGCAAATCCCACTAGGATGAAGACTATCCCCATAACGATACATTTACATCAAGTGTCGAGTCCCTCACTTTGATGCCGGCTTGCACACCAAGCCTGCATCTTTCTTGGCAGATGATGGCTTATTTATTCAGCCATCATGTGCTTCTAACAACCCCGGGTGGAGAGGAGCTAGACCGCTGATGCTAACCTGTTTAATGATGCTGTCAATGTGAAAGCGGCATTTAACACGCACCGGCATAGGGGTGTGTCATTCCACGCACTCATCGGTGCACCCATGATGTGATCGCGGTGTGCCAACAGGTTGCTATAACATCCAGAGATCTGCTGATGACCCCCATACCAGTCATTACGATCCTTATCTGAAAGTCAGTGTTTGGGCTCATTCTCACTTGCGATGAAATCGGACGAATGCAATCCAATTTAAAATCGGATTGCATTCGAACCAATGTTATTCTATCATTGTGTGTTCACCCTCGTTTTTTTCTTCCAGCTCGGATCTAATCACGATCGGACTAGAAAAATTGAAGCATGCTGTGATTGTAATCGTAAATCGGATTGCATCCCGCAATAGAAGTCAATAGGTGCGAGAAAAAATCACACAGCACTCGGACCATGCGAGTGCTGTCCAATTTTTACACACCAATGTCCTTTGAAAAGCCGGCAATTCAGAAGCTGTGTACAGTAAAATCACAGCGGGACCCAACAGGAAAGGATAGAATACATACAGTTTATACACATAGATGGATATAGAGATGTCAGTCACATATATAATTAGTATAGTGCTTGTGCAGCTTACTGTACTTGTATTTAATTAAAAGATTATTTTCCTGAAAAGAATGGCGTAGTTTTCTTAACCAGTAGAGGGAAAGCCGATGGCTGGGGGAGATTGTTTATAGCCTAGGAAGGGGGTAATACTCATGGAGCTTCCCAGGCTATTAATATCAGCCTTTACTGGCTATTAAAATGGGGGACCCAAAAAAAATTACGTGAGGTCCTCCTACAATTAATAACCAGCAAAGGCTATGCAGACAGCGGGCTGATATTAATAGCCTAGGAAGGTGCCATGAATATTGGCCCCAGGCTACAAACATCAGCTCTCAGCTGCCCCAGAAAAGGCGCATCTATAAGATGATGAGTGGTAATGACTCCATAATCAGAGTCACCATCCCGCTTCTCTGTCTATAGAAACGCAGGCTGGTCACAATTAAAGAGGAGTCTTTGCAGGAGGAGCAAGTTGAGATGGAGCAAGAACAATACAGGGTGATGCTACATAGCCCAGCCTCATCTCAGCTTCTCAACGCAGATTAGGTGATAATGAGAAGGAGGAACAGGAGCTAATTGCGCTACTACCCACACCACCTTCATCCCGTCTGTTCTGTGTGGACAGCCTGAAGACAAGGAGGGTAGGGAGGGCAATGAGGAAGAGAAGATGGACAGTTGTCCTCTTGGTGGGGACAGGGAAGCCTTGGCTGTTGGCAGCCTGGTACACATGGCTGAGTTTATATTCCGCTGCCTTTCCCGTGACCTTCGCGTTGTACGCATTTTGGCCAACACTAATTACTGGTTGGTCATCCTTCTAGATGCAAGTTACAAGGAGAACTTTACATCTCTCCTTCATGTGGCGGAGAGGTCTAATAAAATGTGGCAGTACCAGAAGGCCCTAGTTGAAGAATTATTAAAAAAAATTCCATTCTGACAACGCTGGCGGCAGAGGTCACAGTTGTTTGGACAACCAAGGAGTAGAGACGAGGGAGACACACAACCAGAGGCAGCAGAGGCAAGGGAACACTCTCTAATGTCTGGGACAGTTTTCTCAGACCCTCCCATCACCCAGGCACTGATGCGTGGGGTACTCTGACAAAGAGGGAAAAGTTTCAGAAGATGCTGGAGGAGTACCTTACTAACCGTACCAGCGTCCTCCATGATTCCTCTGTGCCTTACAACTATTGGGTATCCAAACTAGACATGTGCCATAAACTGCCTCTCTATGTCTTGGAGGCCCTGGCCTGCCTTGCTGCTAGCGTTTTGTCAGAGTGGGTCTATTATAACCGATAGGCGCATCCATCTGTCAACTGAAAATGGTGACAGGCTGACTCTTATCAAAATGAGCAAAGCATGGATTGTACCAGACTTCTCGACACCACCAGATGACAACAGTGGAAAATAAACTCAAATCCAGTGGTTTTTTCCAGGTCTACCTAAAACATGGGTATACGCTTCAGGTTTTTCTTTTTTTGTGTCATCCTCCTTTCCCTCCTCTTTCTCCACCACTACCATATCAACAGGGTGATCATGCTACCCTCCCTATAATTTTTTTAAGGGTGTTTATGATGCCCGCAATAAGAATTTTTAGAGTTCTACCTCGAATATATATATATAAATGTTTTTTTCAGCCCATGCACTTAGTGCATATGCATTACCAGTCTAGGATACCCACTCCTTAATAATGGGAAAAATGTTTTCCGAGGCCCTCCACTGGGTTTCTTCAAAGGGGTATTGGAGTGACTCCTTCTAATTTTTAGATTAGATAGTGTAAGCTTTTCAGGGGATATAGCTCTGGGATCGCCGTCCGGGTAGACGGAGTGGCACGGAAACAGTTCATTCACAGACAGCAGTTCTGGTAAAAACTGGCCGCAACCAGTTTTATTAAAGTTCACAGCAAACAGAACATAATCAAAACCAAATCATAAACATAAGCCCTGGGCTTGTCCAGCCACTTACTACACTTAGATAGATTTCCCTCTCTATCCGGGATCAGACTCTAACAGCCTGTCCCCAAAACAACACATATGTTCGGCATTTACCAGCATGGAGTTTCACAGAGTCTCCTCCTTGTGTCTGAAGGCATATCCAACGTCCAGACTTGAGAGAGCTCCCCTCCTATTCAGCAGCTATCCGCATGGATTCTCACAGAGACTACTCCTGTGTCCGGGGTACATCGAGCACCCAGACTGAGACAGCTCATACTTCTGGAGACTCCTTCTTGTGCCTGGACTCCTTGTCCAGACTAAGCGAGCTCTCTGTCTGTGTTCGCAGACACCTACTTCTGGTCTCCTAATTAACAGCTGAGTGGTTTCAGGCCTGAGCTGCAAGTGTGTACTGAATGTAAGGTGTAGTGACCTTTCTCTACCACTAGGTTTACAAAGCCATACATTTCCCTTATACCAGTCAGCAAAGTATCTAGGTGAAATGTACACCCCATTCAACACACATACTCTCACTGTCTCACATATCCCCCCCCTCTTCTCCAGACCGGAGGGCTGGTCATCCAGACCGGAGGGCTGGTCAACAATCCAAAAGAGTGTAATGTAAGTAGTACAGTTCATATAGTGTCTTGTGCTTGGGTGCGATGAAAACACAGGAGTCACAGGTTTGATATAGAAGGTCTTGTATTACTTCATACAAGTGGCAATAATAGTCACACAGTTTGCAGATACAAAAGCAGGAGACACAGCAGGCCAGAGTAACTTAAGCTCAGCAATCACTCTCCACAACAGGTTCAGGATCTCTTCTCTGTTACCGTAAGTCCATGCAAACGTGGATTTATCAAATAGCAAGGTTCCAAAGTCCACGAGTGTTCCAAAGTTCCACAATAGGAAATAACTGGAGTACAAGGTCCAAGGCTTCCAGGAGTCAGGTCACAGGTTCACTGCAAGCTTGATTCTGAAGCACTGATTGCTCAGCTGTGGCTGCTTAAGAAGCAAGGGGAGAGAATCAGGGCGGGAACATGCAAGCTGGAAACTCCATATTGACTGAGGGCAAGATAGCTGCAGCAAGACAGAAAGTAAAATGGCTGACGGAAAAACTGAGTTTCAGGAACATGTACACAGAACCTTACATTACTCCCCCTTAGGGACAGCCTCCGGATGACCTCAGACCAGGCTTGTGTGGGTACCTCTGATGAAACTGACGGAGCAAGCGAGGAGCATTAACGTTATTGACTGGTTCCCATGAGTTGTCCTCCACTGGGTAGCCCTGCCATTTAATCAGATATTGTAACTGATTTCTATACAACCTGGAATCTAGAATCCTTTCCACCACAAATTCTTCCTGACCATCGACTAGCACTGGGTCAGGGCAAGGAGAAGAACATCCAGGAAACGTATTGGGTGTCGCAGCCTTTAGTAGGGATACATGAAAGACAGGGTGGATTCTCATAGTTCTGGGCAGTTGAAGACGACAAGCGACAGCACTTATAATCTTACTGATTTTATAAGGTCCAATGTATTTATGTCCCAACTTAGATGATGGAATTCTTAACTTAAGATTTCTGGTTGACAGCCAGACCAGGTCTCCTACCTTGAAAGCTGGTGCAGGTTTACGAAATTTATCTGCGGCTTTCTTGTACCTTTCCTGAGCCAATTCCAGATTTCCCTTTAGAAGATCCATATTCTTTTGTAAAGACGTGATTCTTTCAGCCACTGCTGGCAAAGGCGTTTCTATGGGAAATCGAGGAAGAATATTAGGATGATAACCTAAATTGGAGTAAAAAGGAGACTGCTGTCATGTGTGCATCGCCACGAAGATCGTCGCGGTTGCACATTCTGACTTCTCACAGCTGAGTTGCTGTTTCTTTGTGTTTGGCAGTTAGGGAGTTAATTCTGTCTGTGCTCAGTTCTGGGACTGGGTGCAGTTTCTTCCGGCTGCAATTAATTATTTGTTGATTGGTTTCCTTTAAATCTCTGGTTGTCTGTGTTGGGAGTTGCCAGTGAAATTCTTCATGCAGACCACAGATAGGATTGTATCTGTATAGACTTAAGTTAAAGAGCTCCTTAGTTGTTTTAAGCTCACCTTGCTTAGAGTTTAATATCCCAGATCATTTATGTTCCTTCTGTGTTTGAGTGTGTATGCAAGTCTGTGTTTTCTCCAGTCTGTCTTATATGTCTAATCTGTGTATTTAGCAGAGATCAGCCCATATCCCTTTGGTGGTAATCAGAATCCTTCTTAGGACTGATTACAGGGTTCAGGGACTGATAGGAGACAGGGTTAGGCTGGAGACTTGGACCTCTGAACCATTATCAGTACCTCCAAGGTGAGGGATTAGTTAGGACCCCAGTTTAGGGTCAGGTTAGACCCCCGGTCCTCCTCTTTCCTGTGACAGTGTATCAAGTCCTCAAGATTAACCCTGAGTTCAACGGATATCGTGTCAGGTAAATCTATTCTATATTTACATGCTGATGTTGCTAATCTATATGTTGTATAGAGTGTTGTTCTTTTAAGAATAGTTTACTGACATCGTACACATATCATAAGACCGCGTGACATTTTCACTGGCCAATAAAATTATTCCCAGTTGCCATGGATCCAGTAGCCCAGCTGGCTCTGCAGTTGCAGGGATTATCCATGGAGCTGACGGACATTAAGTCCAAAGTTTTGTCTCCCTCGGAGCAAACCAGATTTGAACCTAAAGTAGCTCTCCCGGACAGGTTCACTGGTGGGCGAGACAAATTTTTTACCTTCAGGGAAGCATGTAAATTGTATTTTCGGCTTCGGCCTCGATCATCAGGGAGTGAAGAGCAGAGAGTGGGAATTGTTATCTCGCTCCTACAAAGGGACCCTCAATCCTGGGCCTTCTCCCTTCCTCCGGGATCCCCGGCTCTACAGTCAGTAGATCGATTTTTTACTGCCCTGGGTTTGGTATATGATGACCCAGATCGGGTCTCTCTTGCTGAGACAAAATTACGTAAGATACAGCAGGGAGATCGTCCGGCAGAGGAATTTGCTTCTGAGTTCCGTAGATGGGCCACAGATACTCAGTGGAATGACCCAGCTCTTAGGAGCCAGTTTTGTCATGGGCTTTCTGACAAATTAAAGGACGTTTTGGCTCAGTATGATTCTCCTCCATCACTGGAGGCTGCTATGGCCCTAGCTATCCGTACTGATAGACGGCTCCGGGAGAGGTGCGAGGTAACTCCGCCCCCTGTTGTTACTCCACCTACTACTAAAGTCCCTTATGTTGAGGTTCCCCTTGTCTGTTCGGAGGAGCCTATGCAGTTGGGAGGGACATCATTTCGTAGGAGGGGATTGGCGGTACGCCGCAGGACTAGAAGGTGTTTCTTCTGCGGGAAAGAGGGACATTTTGTTGGGGGATGTCCATCCCGTGCCTTGTTGAGCAAAAAGTCGCCGGAAAACTGTTAATCCCAGGTTGTGTGGTGGACGACAACCTGGGAGTATGTATTTCGTCCGCTAGTTCTTCTCAGTTCCTTGTACCAGTGGAGGTGGTGGTTGGTATGAGAGTGGAGAGATTTTCTGTTCTTCTTGATAGTGGGTCCGGGGCTAATCTGGTTGACGCTCAGTTTGCTCAGGCTCAAGGTATGCATCTGAGTGTATTGGTCAAACCGATCCCTATATTCTCCATTGACGCCAGGCCTCTCGGCCAAGGTAGCTTTGTTCATGAGGTTCATAACATTGACCTTCGGGTAGGGGCAATACATAGGGAACTATTATCTTGTTATGTGTTGGAGGGTCTACCTACTCCTATTGTGTTGGGACTTCCTTGGTTGGTTAAACATAACCCTGTGATTAATTGGCAGTCCAGAGATATAAGCCAATGGGGGGAGTTTTGCAAAAGTAACTGCATGAACACAGTCATCAGTGCGGTCGTGCCTAGTACTTTGCCTCCTTTTTTGGAGGACTTTGGGGATGTGTTCTCTGAGGAGGGGTGTCAGGAGTTGCCTCCTCATCGCGTGTATGACTGCTCTATTAATTTACTTCCTGATGCTAAGTTACCTAAAGCTAGGTTATATAACCTTTCTGGTCCTGAGAGGCAGGCTATGAAAGATTATATTTCGGAAAGTCTGGCCAAAGGGCATATTAGACCTTCATCTTCCCCAGTGGCCGCGGGGTTCTTCTTTGTGAAGAAAAAAGATGGAGGCCTACGCCCTTGCTTGGATTTCCGCGAACTTAATCGGATTACTGTTCGAGATCCGTATCCACTCCCTCTGATTCCTGATCTCTTCAATCAAATTGTTGGCGCCAAATGGTTCTCTAAATTGGATCTCAGGGGGCGTATAATCTGATTAGGATAAAAGAGGGGGATGAGTGGAAAACGGCGTTTAACACGCCGGAGGGACATTATGAGAACCTTGTCATGCCTTTTGGTCTGACTACTGCACCAGCAGTATTCCAACATTTTGTTAATGACATTTTTCGTCATCTGGTGGGGCTGTTTGTGGTCGTATATTTGGATGACATTTTAATTTACTCACCAGATCTTGTGTCTCACCAGGAGCATGTGAGACAGGTGTTGCAGATCTTGCGAGACAATAAACTATACGCCAAACTGGAAAAGTGTGTATTCGCCGTACAGGAACTTCAGTTTTTGGGTTTCTTGGTGTCAGTCTCCGGTTTCCGTATGGACCCTGAAAAGGTGAGAGCAGTGCTTGAATGGGATCAGCCAGAGGATCTTAAGGCTCTGCAGCGTTTTCTGGGGTTTGCTAACTACTACCGGAAATTTATTTGTAATTTCTCATCTGTTGTCAAACCTCTCACTGACATGACAAGAAAAGGGACGGATTTTTCTAAATGGTCGGACAAAGCTTGCCAAGCTTTTTCCTCTTTGAAAAAATGTTTTGCTTCGGCACCCGTTCTCATCCAACCAGATGCATCACAGCCGTTCGTTGTGGAGGTGGACGCGTCTGACGTAGGGGTGGGTGCAATATTGTCCCAGGGTCCGTCCCCTGGTAAATGGCATCCGTGCGCTTTCTTTTCTAAAAAATTGTCGTCCGCCGAAAGGAATTATGATATCGGCAATAGGGAACTTTTGGCCATTAAGTTGGCTTTTGAAGAATGGCGTCACTTTTTGGAGGGGGCAGTCCACCCGGTCACCGTCATTACTGATCACAAGAACCTGCTGTATTTGGAATCTGCTAAGCGTCTGAATTCCAGACAAGCTCGATGGTCGTTGTTTTTTTACCAGGTTTAATTTTGTTGTCACTTATCGCCCTGGATCTAAGAATGTTAAGGCGGATGCCTTGTCTCGCAGTTTTCCAGGGGCCGGGAAAATGGATGACCCGATTCCTATCCTTCAGGAGGGGGTGGTAGTGTCGGCTGTATGTTCTGAGCTTGAGGAGGAGGTGTTAGAGGCTCAGGGGGACGCCCCTGCAGGACCTCCAGGGGACTGTTTGTCCCAAATCAGTTGAGACAAAAGGTTATTGAGGCACATCATAATTCTGCTTTAGCAGGACATCCAGGGAGTAAGGCTACTTTAGATCTCCTTTCTCGCCGGTTTTGGTGGCCTAACGTTAATAAAGATGTTTTAACTTTTGTCGCGTCCTGTGGGGTTTGTGCTTGCTCTAAGACCCCTCATACCCGTCCGTCTGGGACCCTCTTACCCTTGAAACTTCCGGAGCGTCCATGGACTCATTTGTCTATGGACTTCATCACGGACCTTCCTCAGTCGTCAGGGAAGACTGTCATACTGGTGGTTGTTGACAGGTTCAGTAAGATGGCACATTTCATTGCTCTTCCTGCCCTCCCTAATGCTAAAACTCTGGCGCAGGTGTTCATTGGGGAGATTGTGAGACTTCATGGGTTGCCTTCTGATGTGGTGTCAGATAGGGGGTCTCAGTTTGTGTCCAAGTTTTGGAGGGCATTTTGTTTACGTCGGGGGATGCAATTGTCATTTTCCTCTGCTTTTCATCCGCAGACCAATGGTCAGACAGAGCGTCTGAATCAAAGCCTAGAGACTTATCTTCGGTGTTTTGTCTCAGAGAACCAGGAGGACTGGTCTTCTTTCTTGCCTCTGGCAGAGTTCGCTCTTAACAACAGGCGCAGCGAGTCCACTGGTAAGTCCCCGTTTTTTGGGGCATATGGTTTTCATCCCCAGTTTTGTACATTCAATGGGGGGGGCCCTTCTGGGGTTCCTGAGGAGGAGCGTTTCTCGTCGTCACTTGCTTCAGTGTGGAGAGGTGTATTGAATAATCTGAGTGCTATGGGGAACCGTTATAAACGTATGGCTGATAGGAGGAGAGTTTCTGGTCCAGATCTTAATGTGAACGATCTGGTATGGTTGTCTACCAGGAATATAAAACTTAAAGTTCCCTCCTGGAAGCTGGGCCCCAGATTCATCGGGCCGTACAGGATCAGTTCCATAATTAATCCTGTGGCATTTCGTCTGGACCTCCCTCCTACGTTTAAAATTCATAATGTGTTCCACAAGTCATTACTTAAGAGGTACGTGGCACCAGTCATACCATCACCTCTACCTCCTCCTCCAGTGGTGGTCAATGGTAACTTGGAGTTTCAAGTGTCAAAGATCATTGACTCACGTCTGAATCGCCGGTCCCTTCAGTACTTGGTGCATTGGAAGGGGTATGGTCCAGAGGAGAGGACGTGGGTTCCTGCGTCTGACATTAACGCAGATCGTTTGGTGCGGACCTTCCACAGAACTCACCCGGGCAAACCTGGCCCTGAGGGTCCGGAGGCCCCTCGTAGAAGGGGGGGTACTGTCATGTGTGCATCGCCACGAAGATCGTCGCGGTTGCACATTCTGACTTCTCACAGCTGAGTTGCTGTTTCTTTGTGTTTGGCAGTTAGGGAGTTAATTCTGTCTGTGCTCAGTTCTGGGACTGGGTGCAGTTTCTTCCGGCTGCAATTAATTATTTGTTGATTGGTTTCCTTTAAATCTCTGGTTGTCTGTGTTGGGAGTTGCCAGTGAAATTCTTCATGCAGACCACAGATAGGATTGTATCTGTATAGACTTAAGTTAAAGAGCTCCTTAGTTGTTTTAAGCTCACCTTGCTTAGAGTTTAATATCCCAGATCATTTATGTTCCTTCTGTGTTTGAGTGTGTATGCAAGTCTGTGTTTTCTCCAGTCTGTCTTATATGTCTAATCTGTGTATTTAGCAGAGATCAGCCCATATCCCTTTGGTGGTAATCAGAATCCTTCTTAGGACTGATTACAGGGTTCAGGGACTGATAGGAGACAGGGTTAGGCTGGAGACTTGGACCTCTGAACCATTATCAGTACCTCCAAGGTGAGGGATTAGTTAGGACCCCAGTTTAGGGTCAGGTTAGACCCCGGTCCTCCTCTTTCCTGTGACAGTGTATCAAGTCCTCAAGATTAACCCTGAGTTCAACGGATATCGTGTCAGGTAAATCTATTCTATATTTACATGCTGATGTTGCTAATCTATATGTTGTATAGAGTGTTGTTCTTTTAAGAATAGTTTACTGACATCGTACACATATCATAAGACCGCGTGACAACTGCTTAGTGGAGGCGCTCTGAGAGTTGTTATAAGAGAACTCAGCCAGTGGAAGTAGATCCACCCAATCATCCTGTAGGTGGCAGATAAAGCAGCGAAGATACTGCTCCAGGGTCTGATTGGTTCGTTCTGTCTGTCCATTAGTCTGAGGATGAAAAGCAGAAGAAAGGTTTACTTTAATGTCCAATGCTGCACAGAAATTTTGCCAAAACCTTGAAGTGAATTGCACCCCTCGATCCGAAATAACCTCATCTGGTACTCCATGTAAGCGAAACACATTTTTAATCATCAAATCTGATGTCTGTCTTGCAGTGGGTAAGCCGACACAAGGGATAAAATGAGCTGCTTTTGTTAAACGATCAACCACCACTAGAATGGTGTTCTTCCCTTGAGAGGTTGGTAACTCCACAATGAAGTCCATAGAAATGGATCCCCACGGGCGGGACGGGGTGGGAAGGGGTTGCAACAGACCAGTTGGTGAGGAGCGAGGTGTTTTGCATCTTGCACAGACTTCACATGAAGTGACATAGTTTAAAACATCCTTCCTGCAAGTGGGCCACCAAAAGAAACGAGAAAGAAATTCCTGTGCCTTTAGAATTCCTCTATGCCCAGCTATCTTGGAATCGTGAATGAGTTGCAATACTCTCAATCTGACTGTTTCAGGAATATACAGACGTTGTCCCTGAATCCACACACCATTCTTAAAGACAAGACTTACGTCCCTTGGGGGTTGTGCCAAAAAGGAATCCGCATGGTATGCTTCCTTGATGTCCTTAAGTAGGTCTTGATTATGAATCACTCCCAGGAATCTAGAGTCAGGAAGAATAGTCTTAGGAGGAGTAAGTGGACGTGTCTCTGCTGAATAAATCCTAGAGAGTGCATCAGCCTTTCCATTGCGCGATCCTGGTCTATAAGAAATGATAAAATTAAATTGGTTTAAGAAAAGATTCCAGCGAGCCTGGCGAGGAGTCAGGCACTTAGCCGACCTGATAAATTCAAGGTTACGATGGTCTTTGAAGGCGGCAATAATGGCCAACAACTCTCTATTGCCCACATCGTAGTTCCTCTCAGCCGAAGACAACTGCTGGGAAAAGAAGGCACAGGGATGCAAGACATTCTTCTCACCTGTTCTCTGAGAGAGTATAGCTCCAACGGCACAGTCTGAAGCATCCACCTCTATTATGAAGGCAAGTTCGGGGTTGGGATGTACTAAGATAGGTGCAGTGGTAAATTTATCTTTTAGACGGGAAAATGCTTCCTGGGCTTGGGGAGTCCAGGAGAACCTAGACTCTTTCCGGGTAAGTTGGGTGATAGGTGACACTACCTCAGAGAA
The DNA here is from genome assembly GCA_033576555.1 of Oophaga sylvatica. Taxonomy (NCBI): domain Eukaryota; kingdom Metazoa; phylum Chordata; class Amphibia; order Anura; family Dendrobatidae; genus Oophaga; species Oophaga sylvatica. Next base: position 14,367 of record JARQOD010001630.1, read on the forward strand.
ATTCCTAATGAAACGTCTATAGAAGTTGGCAAACCCGATGAAGCGCTGCACCTCCTTCACATTTCTAGGACTTGGCCAGTCCTTGATGGCTTGGGTCTTGCTTCCATCCATACTAATTCCTTGTGTAGACAGTACATACCCCAGAAATTGAATTTCGGTCCTATGGAATTCACACTTTTCAAGTTTGATGTAAAGATGATTTTGTCTTAGACGTTCCAAGACCATTCTCACATGTCCATGATGTTCCTCTGTGGAGTTAGAAAAAATTAGAATATCATCCAAATAAATCACCACGAATGTATCTAGGAGATCGCTGAAGATGTCATTCACCAAGTGTTGGAAAGTGGCTGGGGCGGTACTCAGACCAAAAGGCATAACTAGATATTCAAAGTGTCCATAGCGTGACCTGAATGCAGTCTTCCATTCATCCCCAGGTCTAATACGGACTAAGTTATAGGCCCCACGGAGATCTAGTTTAGAGAAAATTTTGGCATGTCGCACTCTCTCCAATAACTCAGGAATTAAAGGCAATGGATAACGGTTTCTAATAGTAACCTTATGAGTTCCCTATAGTCTACGCAGGGTCTCAGAGATCCATCTTTCTTCTTTACAAAGAAGATGGGTGCACCTGCAGGAGATGAAGAGGGGCGTATGAAGCCCTTGGCTAGATTTTCGTCTATGTAATCCTTTAAAGCCTTTAGCTCGGGCCCCGCCAGGGGGTAGATCTTACCAAAAGGTATCTCTGCTCCAGGCAATAATTAAATTGGACAATCATATGGACGGTGAGGGGGAAGCTGGTCAGCGTTCTTCTTGTCACATAAATCCACATAGTCCTGGTATACAGCTGGTAGTTCAGGGACTGACATGGTTCCTTTAGGAACAGAGCAAGCTGAAACTTTTGGACTCATCTGTTTCTCTGGAAAGTGTAATTCCTTGGTCTCCCAGTTAATGGTAGGATTCTGAGCCTGCAGCCATGGTAGCCCTAGAATAATGGGAAAGTGGGGAGAAGAGATAAGCATAAAGGACAGTTTCTCTTGATGATCTTTACCCATAAGAACCCTCAAAGGCTCTGTTTCCTGATCCACTGGTCCAGAGGTCAGCAGGGAGCCATCCACAGTTTCCATTTGTATTGGAGTAGCCTTCTTCACTGAACGTATCCCCTGTTTCAGAGCAAAGGAGACATCCATAAAATTTCCACTTGCCCCTGAGTCGATCATAGCAGAGCTAGACACCCAAGCTGAGTCAACCCAGAGTTTGATGGAAAGAAAGCAATGAGAATTGTTTTTCTTACAAGTCAGCTGGGACACCGCTGAGGAAACTTGAAAAATTGCAGCGTTTACACAGTCAACGTCCTCAGAAGTAACGGAGTTTAAGTCCGAGAAATCAAGATCTGTTGCTGCAGATCTCTCTGGAGCCTGAGGCTCGGACCTGACAGATCCCCTCTCGCAACACTCACAGTGAATGAGTGCTGCAGTAGTCTTACGAGAACGGCTGGGGCAGTTTATAATGAAGTGCCCTGACTTACCACAATAGAAACATAGATTCTCCTTAAAACGATGTTCCTTGCGTGCATCACTAACCCGTCGTTGTAAAGAGTCTACCTGCATGGGTTCAGGTTCAGGTTCCCGTGTGATCCTACTCAAAGGTTCCTTAGCTGGAGAGGAAGGTAGGAAAAGGTTAGTGCAATTGCTTTCGAACCATCTCTCTTGCCTGCGTTCAGTCAGACGAGTATCAATACGGATGCAGTAGTTAATAAAGTCACCTAACGCAGTGGGAGGGTCGGCACGAGCAAGTTCATCCTTAATCAGTGGAGATAACCCTTTTCGAAAAATAGATTTTTTGGCGGAACTGTCCCAGGTGGTATCAAGGGCCCATCTCCTGAAATCCAAGGCATATTCAGCTACCGAGTGCTTACCTTGGCGTAAAGCTAACATGGCTGCTTCAGCTGTTGCACCTCGATTGGGGTCATCAAACACCTGCCCCATGGCTGAAATGAAAGCATCCAGATGATCCAAACATTCATCCTCAGTCTCAATCAGAGGGTTTGCCCACATCAAAGCCTTGTTGGTAAGCAACATAATTATTGTAAGCACTTTAGATCGTTCAGTGGGAAATTGTGAAGCATGTGCAGAAAAAAAAAGATTGCATTGATTAATAAATCCCCTGAATTTCTCACGTTCACCGCCAAAACGAAAAGGGGGCAACTTGGGAATCCCAGAACTCGGGGCTACGGCAGGAGCCTGAACTCGCTCCTCTAGAACTTCAATCCTGGCTCGCAAATCCTGGGCAGTCTGTCCAAACACTTGCAAATTGTGATTAGTGAGGTCCTGTAGGTTTGTAAAACGGGTTTTTATAGTCTGCAAATCTGCAAGGATATTATCAGTCACTCCGCAAAGTTCCTTTATGCGGGCCTCCATTTTCCAGATCTTTTAAGACAGGAAGACTGGAAGGAGAGGAGAAAAAAAAAAAAAACAATAGTGTTTACCTGTGGTAACACTGCAGAGAGAAAAAAAAAATTAAGGGAACTGCTCACCTGGAATGGTTGTGAGAAGTCACAACCACTATCATCACAGAAAGTTCAACCGGACATCTGATATCCACAGTTACAGCAGACACAAAAGAGGAAAGAAAAAAAAAAAACAATAGTGTTTACCTGTGGTAACACTGCAGAAAAAAAAAAACTTAAGGGAATTGCTCACCTGGAATGGTTGTGAGAAGTCACAACCACTGTCATCACAGAAAGTACAACCGGACGTCTGATATCCACAGTTACAGCAGACACAGCCTTTCCAGACCCAGCAGACACTAACGTTTGGCTTCAGAATCTTGTAATGTAAGGAGTACAGTTCATATAGTGTCTTGTGCTTGGGTGCGATGAAAACACAGGAGTCACAGGTTTGATATAGAAGGTCTTGTATTACTTCATACAAGTGGCAATAATAGTCACACAGTTTGCAGATACAAAAGCAGGAGACACAGCAGGCCAGAGTAACTTAAGCTCAGCAATCACTCTCCACAACAGGTTCAGGATCTCTTCTCTGTTACCGTAAGTCCATGCAAACGTGGATTTATCAAATAGCAAGGTTCCAAAGTCCACGAGTGTTCCAAAGTTCCACAATAGGAAATAACTGGAGTACAAGGTCCAAGGCTTCCAGGAGTCAGGTCACAGGTTCACTGCAAGCTTGATTCTGAAGCACTGATTGCTCAGCTGTGGCTGCTTAAGAAGCAAGAGGAGAGAATCAGGGCGGGAACATGCAAGCTGGAAACTCCATATTGACTGAGGGCAAGATAGCTGCAGCAAGACAGAAAGTAAAATGGCTGACGGAAAAACTGAGTTTCAGGAACATGTACACAGAACCTTACAAAGAGACAGTGAACTCTGGACCAGTCATGGCCCTCATCAGCTTCATCTTCACTACTGTCATCTGTATCTTCACCTGAGCCATAGCCAACATCAGCTTTCTCTTCATCTGAAGCATCCGCACTACCCTGTAGCCTCCCAGGCCTATGCTCTCTGCGGGCCTCGGGTATCCTGCACGGTTTCATCTTGACCTTAGGGCCGGGCTCAGTTTCGATATAGTGCCTGGCCAGAGAAGTACGACCCGGCACATCAGAACACTTCTGCTGTCTCTTCCTCAGAAACTCACGTACTGTAATGTATGGTGTACAGTTCATATAGCGTCTTGTGCTTGGGTGCGAGGAAAACACATGAGACACAGGTTTGATATAGAAGGACTTGTATTACTTCATACAAGTGGCAAAAAGGGTCACACAGTTTGCAGGTACAGAAGCAGGAGACACAGCAGGCCAGAGTAACTTAAGCTCAGCAATAACTCTCCACAACAGGTTCAGGATCTCTTCTCTGTTACCGTAATTCCATGCAAACGTGGATTTATCAAATAGCAGGTTTCCAGAGTCCACAAGTGTTCCAAAGTTCCTCAGTAGGAAATAGCTGGAGTACAAAGTCCAAGGTTTTCCAGGAGTCAGGTCACAGGCTCACTGCAGGCTTGATTCTGAAGCACTGATTGCTCAGCTGAGGCTGCTTAAGAAGCAAGAGGGAGAGAATCAGGGTGGGAACATGAAAGCTGGAAACTCCATATTGACTGAGGGCAAGATAGCTGCAGCAAGACAGAAAGCAAAATGGCCGACGGAAAAACTGAGTTTCAAGAAACATGTACAAAGAACCTTACATTACTCCCCCCTTAGGGACAACCTCCGGATGACCTCAGACCAGGCTTGTCTGGGTACCTCTGATGAAACTGGCGGAGCAAGCGAGGAGCATTAACGTTATCGACTGGTTCCCATGAGTTGTCCTCCAATGGGTAGCCTTGCCATTTAATCAAATATTGTAACTGATTTCTGTACAACCTGGAATCTAGAATCCTTTCCACCACAAATTCTTCCTGACCATCGACTAGCACTGGGTCAGGGCAAGGAGAAGAACGTCCAGGAAACGTATTGGGTGTTGCAGCCTTTAGTAGGGATACATGAAAGACAGGGTGGATTCTCATAGTTCTGGGCAGTTGAAGACGACAAGCAACGGCACTTATAATTTTACTGATTTTATAGGGTCCAATGTACTTATGTCCCAACTTAGACAATGGAATCCTTAACTTAAGATTTCTGGTTAACAGCCAGACCAGTCTCCTACCTTGAAAGCTGGTGCAGGTTTACGAAATTTATCTGCTGCTTTCTTGTACCTTTCCTGAGCCAATTCCAGATTTTCCTTTAGAAGATCCATATTCTTTTGTAAAGACGTGATTCTTTCAGCCACTGCTGGCAAGGGCGTTTCTATGGGAAATCGAGGAAGAATGTTAGGATGATAACCTAGATTGGAGTAAAAAGGAGACTGCTTAGTGGAGGCGCTCTGAGAGTTGTTATAAGAGAACTCAGCCAGTGGAAGTAGATCCACCCAATCATCCTGTAGGTGGCAGATAAAGCAGCGGAGATACTGCTCCAGGGTCTGATTGGTTCGTTCTGTCTGTCCATTAGTCTGGGGATGAAAAGCAGAAGAAAGGTTTACTTTAATGTCCAATGCGGCACAGAAATTTTGCCAAAACCTTGAAGTGAATTGCACCCCTCGATCCGAAATGACCTCATCCGGTACTCCATGTAAGCGAAACACATTCTTAATCATCAAATCTGATGTCTGCTTTGCAGTGGGTAAGCCGACACAAGGGATAAAATGAGCTGCCTTTGTTAAACGATCAACCACCACTAGAATGGTGTTCTTCCCTTGAGAGGTTGGTAACTCCACAATGAAGTCCATAGAAATGGATCCCCACGGGCGGGACGGGGTGGGAAGGGGTTGCAACAGACCAGTTGGTGAGGAGTGAGGTGTTTTGCATCTTGCACAGACTTCACATGAAGTGACATAGTTTAAAACATCTTTCCTGTAAGTGGGCCACCAAAAGAAACGAGAAAGAAATTCCTGTGTCTTTAGAATTCCTCTATGCCCAGCTATCTTGGAATTGTGGATGAGTTGCAATACTCTCAATCTGACTGTTTCAGGTATATACAGACGTTGTCCCTGAATCCACACACCATTCTTAAAGACAAGACTTACGTCCCTTGGGGGTTGTGCCAACAAGGAATCCGCATGGTATGCTTCCTTGATGTCCTTAAGTAGGTCTTGATTATGAATCACTCCCAGGAATCTAGAGTCAGGAAGAATAGTCTTAGGAGGAGTAAGTGGACGGGTCTCTGCTGAATGAATCCTAGAGAGTGCATCAGCCTTTCCATTGCGCAATCCTGGCCTATAAGAAATTACAAAATTAAATTGGTTTAGGAAAAGATTCCAGCGGGCCTGGCGAGGAGTCAGGCACTTAGCCGACCTGATAAATTCAAGGTTACGATGGTCTGTCAGGACGACTATTTGCTGTGCAGCTCCCTGAAGAAGGTGTCTCCATTCTTTGAAGGCGGCAATAATGGCCAACAACTCTCTATTGCCCACATCGTAGTTCCTCTCAGCCGAAGACAACTGCTGGGAAAAGAAGGCACAGGGATGCAAGACATTCTTCTCACCTGTTCTCTGAGAGAGTATAGCTCCAACGGCACAGTCTGAAGCATCCACCTCTATTATGAAGGCAAGTTCGGGGTTGGGATGTACTAAGATAGGTGCGGTGGTAAATTTATCCTTTAGACGGGAAAATGCTTCCTGGGCTTGGGGGGTCCAGGAGAACCTAGACTCTTTCCGGGTAAGTTGGGTGATAGGTGACACTACCTCAGAGAAATTCCTAATGAAACGTCTATAGAAGTTGGCAAACCCGATGAAGCGCTGCACCTCCTTAACATTTCTAGGAATTGGCCAATCCTTGATGGCTTGGGTCTTGCTTCCATCCATACTAATCCCTTGTGTAGACAGTACATACCCAGAAATTGAATTTCGGTCCTATGGAATTCACACTTTTCAAGTTTGATGTAAAGATGGTTTTGTCTTAGACGTTCTAAGACCATTCTCACATGTCCATGATGTTCCTCTGTGGAGTTAGAAAAAATTAGAATATCATCCAGATAAATCACCACGAATGTATCTAGGAGATCCCTGAAGATGTCATTCACCAAGTGTTGGAAAGTGGCTGGGGCGGTACTCAGACCAAAAGGCATAACTAGATATTCAAAGTGTCCATAGCGTGACCTGAATGCAGTCTTCCATTCATCCCCAGGTCTAATACGGACCAAGTTATAGGCCCCACGGAGATCCAGTTTAGAGAAAATTTTGGCATGCCGCACTCTCTCCAATAACTCAGGGATTAAAGGCAATGGATAAACGGTTTCTAATAGTAACCTTATTGAGTTCCCTATAGTCTACGCAGGGTCTCAGAGATCCATCTTTCTTCTTCACAAAGAAGATGGGTGCACCTGCAGGAGATGAAGAGGGGCTGTAAGGTTCTATGTATATATTCCTGAAACTCAGTTTGTTCGTCAGCCATTTTACTTTCTGTCTTGCTGCAGCTATCTTGCCCTCAGTCAAAATGGAGTTTCCAGCTTGCATGTTCCCGCCCTGATTCTCTCCTTTGCTTCTTAAGCAGCCACAGCTGAGCAATCAGTGCTTCAGAATCTAGCCTGCAGTGAACCTGTGACTTGACTCCTGTAAGCCTTGGACCTTGTACTCCAGCTATTCCTACTGAGGAACTCTGAAGCACTTGTGGACTCTGAACCCTGCTCTTTGAAAGACCCACGTTTGCATGGACTTACGGTAACAGAGAAGAAGATCCTGAATCTGTATTGGAGAGTGATTGCTGAGCTTGGATTACTCTGGCCTGCTGTGTCTCCTGTTTCTGTGTCTGCAAACTGTGTGACTATTTCTGCCAACTTGTATGAAGTAATACAGGACTTTTCTATATCAAACCTGTGACTCCTGTGTTTTCATCGCACCCAAGCACAAGACGCTATATGAACTGTACTACATACATTACAGGGGCGTATGAAGCCCTTGGCTAGATTTTCGTCTATGTAATCCTTTAAAGCCTTTAGCTCGGGCCCCGCCAGGGGGTAGATCTTACCAAAAGGTATCTCTGCTCCAGGCAATAATTCAATTGGACAATCATATGGACGGTGAGGGGGAAGCTGGTCAGCGTTCTTCTTGTCACATAAATCCACATAGTCCTGGTATACAGCTGGTAGTTCAGGGACTGACATGGTTCCTTTAGGAACAGAGCAAGCTGAAACTTCTGGACTCATCTGTTTCTCTGGAAAGTGTAATTCCTTGGTCTCCCAGTTAATGGTAGGGTTCTGAGCCTGCAGCCATGGTAGCCCTAGAATAATGGGAAAGTGGGGAGAAGAGATAAGCATAAAGGACAGTTTCTCTTGATGATCTTTACCCATAAGGACCCTCAAAGGCTCCGTTTCCTGATCCACTGGTCCAGAGGTCAGCAGGGAGCCATCCACAGTCTCCATCTGTACTGGAGTAGCCTTCTTCACTGAACGTATCCCCTGTTTCAGAGCAAAGGAGATATCCATAAAATTTCCACTTGCCCCTGAGTCGATCATAGCAGAGCTAGACACCCAGACTGAGTCAACCCAGAGTTTGATGGAAAGGAAGCAATGAGAATTGTTTTTCTTACAACTCAGCTGGGACACCGCTGAGGAAACTTGAAAAATTGCAGCGTTTACACAGTCATCGTCCTCAGAAGTAACGGAGTTTAAGTCCGAGAAATCAATATCTGTTGCTGCAGATCTCTCTGGAGCCTGAGGCTCGGACCTGACAGATCTCCTCTCGCAACACTCACAGTGAATGACTGCTGCAGTAGTCTTACGAGAACGGCTGGGGCAGTTTATAATGAAGTGCCCTGACTTACCACAGTAGAAACATAGATTTTCCTTTAAACGATGTTCTTTGCGTGCATCACTAACCCGTCTTTGTAAAGAGTCCACCTGCATGGGTTCAGGTTCAGGTTCCCGTGTGATCCTACTCAAAGGTTCCTTAGCTGGGGAGGAAGGTAGGAAAAGGTTAGTGCGATTACTTTCGAACCATCTCTCTTGCCTGCGTTCAGTCAGACGAGCATCAATACGGATGCAGTAGTTAATAAAGTCACCTAACGCAGTGGGAGGGTCGGCACGAGCAAGTTTATCCTTAATCAGTGGAGACAACCCTTTTCGAAAAATAGATTTTTTGGCGGAACTGTCCCAAGTGGTATCGAGGGCCCATCTCCTGAAATCCAAGGCATATTCGGCTACTGAGCGCTTACCTTGGCGCAAAGTTAACATGGCTGCTTCAGCTGTTGCACCTCGATTGGGGTCATCAAACACCTGCCCCATGGCTGAAATGAAAGCATCAAGATGATCCAAACATTCATCCTCAGTCTCAATCAGAGGGTTTGCCCACATCAAAGCCTTGTTGGTAAGAAACATGATTATAGTAAGTACTTTAGATCGTTCAGTGGGAAATTGTGAAGCATGTGCAGAAAAAAAAAGATTGCATTGGTTAATAAATCCCCTGAATTTCTCACGTTCACCGCCAAAATGAAAAGGGGGTAACTTGGGAATCCAGAACTCGGGGTTATGGCAGGAGCCTGGACTCGTTCCTCTAGAACCTCAATCCTGGCTCGTAAATCCTGGGTAGTTTGTCCAAACACTTGCAAATTGTGATTAGTGAGGTCCTGTAGGTTTGCAAAACGGGTCTTTATAGTCTGTATATCTGCAAGGATTGTATCAGTCACTCCGCAAAGCTCCTTTATGCGAGCCTCCATCTTCCAGATCTTTTAAGACAGGAGTACTGGAAGGAGAAGAGAAAAAAAAAAAAAAAAAACAATAGTGTTTACCTGTGGTAACACTGCAGAGTAAAATTAAGGGAATGTGCTCACCTGGAATGGTTGTGAGAAGTCACAACCACTGTCATCACAGAAAGTATAACCGGACATCTGATATCCACAGTCACAGCAGACACAGCCTTCCCAGACCCAGCAGACACTAACGTTTGGCTTCAGAATCTTGTAATGTATGGTGTATAGTGTTGAGCGATACGATACTGCAAATATCGGGTATCGGCCGATATTAGCTCTATCGGCCTTTCGATAATTCGTTTCGATATTTTCGTCTTATCGAATACCGGAATCGGATTTGTCACTGTCACTGTGAGTGTCCGTCGGTCGGGTCTGTCAGGAGTCAGCGGCACTTACCTGGCAGAAGATCTCCGGCGGTCACGTCCTGGACTGCTTGATGGCCGCCATTATCTTCTCCCTGGCGGTCACATGCAGTTTTTCGCGATAACTGCAGTGACTGCAGGGTAATCCCGGCCGTAAACCAGTCCGATGACGTCACCGCCGGGGAAGCAGGTAATCAGCTGTGCTGCGCCGGGATGACAGGCTCTGCCTGTCATTCTGATGTAGCAGAGCTGGATCGTCGTGGGACACTCGTTACTATGGACTGCGTCGGTCAGGTGGTATACTTTTTTTTTTTTTTTTCATTTTTTTACAGGAGATCGATGGCGTCGCAGGATGAGACTGTAATAAAAGTAATGAAAACTGTGTTTTTTTTTTTTTTATTAAATTAAAAAACTTTTTTATGAACATTCACCCGTCCGGGTACATAAACAATTTAACTATTTACATACAGGGACCCTGTCCGGGTTATTTATAATTCTTTGGCAGGGGTGTTCCAGGTACCACCTGGTACTCTTCTGATGCTTGCCAAACATCCGAGGCACCAAGGACCACCAGGACCTGATGACGTCGTGTGGCCTGTACAGTCAAGTCGTGACCCGCTATCTGGGTCTGTGTGGCCACCTCTTTCATCTCCCTCCGGGTCTGGAACCCTATGTCCCGGACTGAACGAACCCCAGGGGGCCTAACAGGCGCCGGGTACGGGCCAGCTATACTTATCATGTCCATAGCTGGGGCTGCTGAGGAGACCACTGAGGGAGGCTTGGGAGATTTACGGCGTGGGGTGGGCACTTTTGCAGAGGCCTGGATGTGGGAGGCTGAAGGCTCCGAGGGTCTCACAGGTTCCTGACACTCTGGGGAGTAGGGGTCGCACCTGGTAACATTTAGGGCGTACCATCCATTGTAACCCCAGTGTCGGGTGTAAGTCACCAAGTCTCCTGGCAACAGGTCCCTCCCCGGGTGTCCTTCTGGGAGGTGAGCCTCCACGTCCCGCCGGTTCACAAAAACTTCTAAATAAAGTCCAGGCTCCTGGATGAAGCCCCAACCACCTTTCAATTTAAAGCTCCGTACTGCACCCTTACGCCGCGGCTACCACAGGGTTCCTTTATCTTTTCTCATCCGGTCCTTATCTGCCCGGTCCTTCTCCAGGTTACGTTGCCGAAGCTTTTGGGTTTCTCGCTGCTCCCTTTGTCGCTCTGCTTCCCGCTCCCAACGTCTCCACTCTTCCTCCTGACGCCGGTTGTAATTCTCCTCCACCAGCTGCTCCATGTCTCCACCATCAAATGTCAGCTTACAGTGTCCGGTTTGCGGCAGCTCTCCTGGCGCCCCCCAGTCCTGGCGGCGCTCACCTGCGGAGGAAGCAGCCGGCTCTGGAACAGATGACAGTCGGGGCTCCGGTACAGGCAGGTAGTGCTCTGGTGCCTGCGCGGCCCTCTCCATGAGGACGGGTGTCGCTTCTTCTGTCTCATCGACGGGGGCAGACAGCGGGATCTGGGGTGCTGCCGGTGCAGAGTTTTTTGCACGAACGGGTGCCTCCACTGCGACAACGTCAACCGGATCACATTGCAAGGGCTGGGATGCCCGCACGGACTCCTCTACTAGAACGGGTGCCTCACCTTCCGGTACAGACACTTCAGGTAAGAGGGATTGGCGCCGCTCCAAGTTTAGTTTTAGGGCACGCCAGCTGGCTTCCATCCTGGCGACCTCCTCCCGGTGCCGGGCCAGGCCTCTTAGGGTATCCTCCGCTTCTTGCAGCATAGGAGGGTTTCCAGGCCGGGTGCCCAACGGTGGTTCCGTGGCGATCGGGTCGCTTCCGTGGGGGGAGAGCTCTGACTGCTCCATCCCTTCACACTTCTGCTCGTGTCCATTAGCCATCTCTGCCAAGTCACATGTGTCATTAGCATCTGGAGAGGGCCCCTCTTTTGTAGGGAGGCGGGACCTTCGTGTTAGTTTCCGCACACTGAGGAGGATGAGGAGGCGGAACTGAAGAGCTGTGGGGCACGATCTTACATTGCAGTACCATTTAGAGCCATCGTTTTCGCGTCACTGAGTGAGTGTACACCCATGAAGAGCACGCCCTTCTTCTTCACCAGTGCCTCGTCGTGACGCAGATATGGCGGAAAAATGGCAAATACATTCTCTGATGATTTTAGCAATTCTCAAGCACAAAACCAGTTCAATTCAGGCACACAGGACTCGCTTATAGCGAGCTACAGAATCCTGTTCGTGACGCCCAAGTTGAGTCGCACAGAGCCAGAGGTTTTGGGGGTACTCGGCACCGAGCCCGTCGACTTCTATGGGGTATGTCACGGCTTTACCCGGCAATTGAATCAGAGTCTCTTTTACTATGTAGAAGTGTATAAACTATAAATATATGTATATATATATGTCACAATGACATGTATATATATATATATATATATATATATATGTATTCTATGTGTGTATATTTTGTGTTTACAACGAAAGAAAGGTTTTTTTTTGTTGCGATATTTTGTTCCCATAGACTTACATGGGACTTCCAGTATCAGAATCGGATATCGACGATATCTAGTGATATCGGCGATACCATTTCGATACGATATTTTTAGATATCGAGCAGTATCGCTCAACACTAATGGTGTACAGTTCATATAGCGTCTTGTGCTTGGGTGCGAGGAAAACACATGAGACACAGGTTTGATATAGAAGGACTTGTATTACTTCATACAAGTGGCAAAAAGGGTCACACAGTTTGCAGGTACAGAAGCAGGAGACACAGCAGGCCAGAGTAACTTAAGCTCAGCAATAACTCTCCACAACAGGTTCAGGATCTCTTCTCTGTTACCGTAATTCCATGCAAACGTGGATTTATCAAATAGCAGGTTTCCAGAGTCCACAAGTGTTCCAAAGTTCCTCAGTAGGAAATAGCTGGAGTACAAAGTCCAAGGTTTTCCAGGAGTCAGGTCACAGGCTCACTGCAGGCTTGATTCTGAAGCACTGATTGCTCAGCTGAGGCTGCTTAAGAAGCAAGAGGGAGAGAATCAGGGTGGGAACATGAAAGCTGGAAACTCCATATTGACTGAGGGCAAGATAGCTGCAGCAAGACAGAAAGCAAAATGGCCGACGGAAAAACTGAGTTTCAAGAAACATGTACAAAGAACCTTACACGTACCTCCTGTCCTTGGTGCACTGACCATGTGTCACCAACTATCACAGAAGGTATAGGGGGTTTTTCACTTTTCTCTAGTTCCCCTTGAACCCTCTTTAGCACATCTATTTTCTTGAATATCGGTTGACTCATAAAGTCTATTTCACAGACCTTAAGCTCCTCTGCCATGGTCTCTGACCATTTTAAGCTACACTGTTCAAATGATTGGGACTGTAGAAGGAGCTGATCGTTTTTCTTTTGCAGTACACATAATTCATCCGCTAAGTCTCCAGCTGAATTGTAATGTTCTACCGTGACAACAGCATTCTTATATAGAGCCTTAGACTTATTGAGCAGCATTTGCTCTTGCAACGAAGAGATTCCCTGTATCCTTCCTTTTACTTCATTGACCTTCTCACGAAGATGCTCATGGCTTTCATCACACTCCTTCATCACAGTTTGGAGTTTTTTCTGAGAAGTCATCAATTCATCTGGTACCTGTTGGACATCTTTTATGTCTTCGGCCCCTTCTTCAGGCTCTTCTGGTAGAACATGCTCAGAAGCCCTACCGTCAGTCTTACATTCTACCTCTTCAGTCACATCATTATGGTCTCCAATATTTCCATTTATTCCGGCTTTCAAGTTCTCCTTGATAGCTGCATCTGTATACTCAGAACCCGCCGGATTCTTCTCTTCCACCACGTTCTGCATCCCATCTGAGCTCCCGTGTGTCTGCAGCGGCAACGGAGTGACACATCGCTTTTCCTATTTGTTGGGACGTGGCTCTGATGTAGACTCCATGAAAGTGCACTTGAGCTCACCAACGCCAGCCTGATGTCTCAAAATCTCATCTTGTGACTTATCCAGATCCTTGGTGTCACTCGGGAACACCGCTGGGGCTCCGGGCGCCGAACTTCCAGCCTGAGCTTCACGAGTTGCAGCTACTGATCCGAACCGCAACCCGTCCACGCCGCTGTCTTCGGCAGAAACAGATTCCTGGACAGAGTCAGTCCCCATATCTTCAGTCTTGTTCCTCACAGCTTCACTTGAGACCTCAGCTTCTGATGAGGCATCTGGCTTGGTGACTACCACTTCTATGGCTTTTTCCACCTCTGCAGCATCTCCCTCAGAGTCCTTGGCACGATACAGATCCACACCATACCTTGGTAACTTCACATTTCCAACAGCATCTACTTGGGCTGTGTTCAGTTTCAGAGTCCTGCCTTTAAAGCTCAGCTCTCCTCCTTTCACCTTAGTCTTCGCCAGGGAACCGGCCAACTGTAAAACATCTTCAGATGCCATCTTCTGTCCGACTGCAAGGTCAGCATCAGCCTTCCTCTCAGGACTCTCAACCTCCTCTGCTACCATGCCTTCCTCATTTGCACTGGTTGCTTGATTGTCATCAGATGATTCACTATCACTACCACTATCCCTGTCTGACCCCTTTTTCTCAGCCACATCTGGCTCACTTTCAGGGTTATACACTTCATTTTCATTCACATCCTGCTCACTGTCAGGGTTATACAATTCATTCTCATTCACATCCTGCTCACTTTCAGGGTTATACACTTCATTTTCATTCACATCCTGCTCACTGTCAGGGTTATACAATTCATTCTCATTCACATCTTGATCTGGAACCTTAGTTAACATGTCACCCACAACATTAACTTCACCATCTGGTCCCTGGTTTCCCTCAGGTGGTCCCTCAAGTATGTGACTATGTGACAACCCCAGCACTATACTTCCATATAGCTCAGGTACTAGGAGCTGGCTCACGACCTCTCCCTGGACTTCAGTGTCCCTATACAACAGGTGAGTGTTTATGGCAACATGAGGAAACCTCTCCTCAGAGCCAGGCTCTTGGGAAACCTCATTTAGAACATTTATATTTTCCTGGGCCGTTTTAAGAGAGGGGTCTCACCACTGCTCACTCTCAAAATTGTCACAGGACACAGGTAAGTCAGGGACACTCGGTTCCCAAGAACCACCATCCTCGTCTCCCAACATCACCTGCAAAGGAATTTCATCACTATCACAGTCATCATTATTATCAATATCATTATCATGATTATGATCAGTATCATCATCACTATCATGATCATCATCATTATCATTATCAGCATCAGCATCATTATCATGGTCATCATCATTATCATGATCATCATCATCATTATCATTATCATCATCATCATCATCATTATCACATAAGTTTAACGGCCCACTAGCATTGTGTTCCGCCCCTCGGGACTGCGCACCCTCAATAGGAGCTTCATCACACTGTCCATCAGAAACATTTTTCCCCCAGAGATCCTTAGACCGGGGAAAGTCATTACCCAATATGACGGGGGGCACCAGGTTCTTCACTACCCCCACTTCACATGAAACCTCCCCGCGTTTGGGGATCAAGTCCACGACAGTCTCTGGGTAGACTTTGGTGTCTCCATGGACGCACACCACACTCAGGTGTTTATCAGGGATAAAGTCCCTATCAATCAGGTTGTCCCATACGGAAGTCACTGGACTCTCTGAGTCCAAGAGGGCCTGTGCTGGGCAGTCATTTACAACCACCGGGGACCCCTGTGGTCCAGTCTCTTCGGCTGAGGTGGACACACACACAGGCTCTGCGCAGGGAGAGAGGGATCCGCCAACATCACAACACATAGGCTCCCCCTATAATGGACAGTTGGCTGCAATTTCACGACATCTCTAACACTGTCCATCACACTCTCCCACCCACACGACCCCAACAGCTGGAACGCTCTTACCGGGAGAGTTCGGCGTCCAGGAACTCTGAAGTGACGACCTCTCAGACGGCTGGTCACGGAGGCAGTCTTTGGTGGCGAAGGCCCTCTCCATCAGGCTGACCAGACGATTGGCGTCCTGGTGGTCTCCTTGTCCGACCTCTGGCTGTACCTCAGGAGGACGTGCTTGGGTGTAGCGGTCCACCTTCACCTTTTCAACTCCATAATCAGGTTTGCTGACTGCAGACTCCCAACTGCATCTCCAGTCATGAACTCCCCTGGCACGGGCTGTCACCGTAACACCCAGCCGGGTAAGAATCTCCGCTTTCAGCTTGGCATAGTCTTGGCTGTCCTGCTCGCTCAGGTCAGCATAGGCCCTTTGGGGTTCTCCAATCAGATAGGGTGCGACCATCATGGCCCATTCAGATAGGGGCAGATTCTCCTTCTCTGCCAGTCCCTCAAACCTAGTGAGATATACCTCCACATCGTCACGAGGTGTCATCTTTTTCAGGGACCGTCTTACCGCCTTCTTTACAGCGGACAATGCAGGTGACTTTGCAACATTACTTTGGGACGCGGCACCGAAATCCTTTTTTTGTGCTGCCATCTGCTCAACAAATAACCGGTTATTCTCCTGCTGCTGCTGCAGGAATTGCTGCTGGGCCTGCTGCATGCGCTGCTGGTGCTGCAGGCGCTGCCGCTCCATGCTCTGCTGCATGCTCCGCTGGGCCTGGACCAGGTACTCAATGAGCTCCTCCATACTGCTGGACTTATCTGTCTCAACCACGGCAGTCTTATGTTGCACATTAACTTGCGCCATTTGTTCAAACAGCGCCTCCATGCTGTCATCCATGCTGTCAGACTTCTCTGTCTCAACAACGGCAGTCTTCACTCAAGACATACACACTCCACAGTCTTTTCCACAGAAAGTTCAGCTTTGCTGTGCAGACACTTTTTTTTTTTCTCTGCAAACTCTATTAGGGCCACTGTCTCTTTAAGACTGCTCCAACAGACACACTTTTTTTTTTCCTTTCTCTGCTGCTGCTTCAACAGACTTCACCTTTTATTGCTGTCTCTCGCCACTGTGTTGCACGCACATTCCAGCACCAATTGTAAGCTTTTTAGGGGATATAGCTCTGGGATCGCCGTCCGGGTAGACGGAGTGGCACGGAAACAGTTCATTCACAGACAGCAGTTCTGGTAAAAACTGGCCGCAACCAGTTTTATTAAAGTTCACAGCAAACAGAACATAATCAAAACCAAATCATAAACATAAGCCCTGGGCTTGTCCAGCCACTTACTACACTTAAGATTTCCCTCTCTATCCGGGACCAGACTCTAACAGCCTGTCCCCAAAACAACACATATGTTCGGCATTTACCAGCATGGAGTTTCACAGAGTCTCCTCCTTGTGTCTGAAGGCATATCCAACGTCCAGACTTGAGAGAGCTCCCCTCCTATTCAGCAGCTATCCGCATGGATTCTCACAGAGACTACTCCTGTGTCCAGGGTACATCGAGCACCCAGACTGAGACAGCTCATACTCCTGGAGACTCCTTCTTGTGCCTGGACTCCTTGTCCAGACTAAGCGAGCTCTCTGTCTGTGTTCGCAGACACCTACTTCTGGTCTCCTAATTAACAGCTGAGTGGTTTCAGGCCTGAGCTGCAAGTGTGTACTGAATGTAAGGTGTAGTGACCTTTCTCTACCACTAGGTTTACAAAGCCATACATTTCCCTTATCCCCTTACTGCCATCGGACGTACTTTCCCATCCATGGTACCTGGGCCCGTATGACCGGGGACGGGATAGTACGTCATAGGCGATCAGCTGCGCTCCTGAGGGGAGCGCAGCTAATCGCCGCCGGGTGTCAGCTGATTATCACAGCTGACACCCATGACTGTGTGTCAGGAGCGGTCACGGACCGCTCCCGGCACATTAACCCCTTGCACACCGCGATCAAGCATGATCGCGGTGTACTGGGGGCGCAGGGGAGGATCGCGCAGGGTGGGGGCTCCCTGGCGCCCCCCTGAGACCCTCAGAGCAGCGCGATGTGATCGCGCTGTTCTGAGGGCTTCCTCCCTCCCAGGACCCGGATCCAAGATGGCGCCGGGGTCCTGGAGGGAGGCGGCTACCTCAGTGCCTGCCGAGAGCAGGCACTGAGAAGCCTGCATCTATGCCTGTGCGATCGCTGGTGTGACAGAGTGCTGTGCACACTGTCACACCAGCGATCTGATAAAATACTGTGATGTCCCACCCTGGGACAAAGTAAAAAAGTTAAAAAAAGTAAAAATAAACATGTGTAAAAAAAAAATCCAAAATAAATTAAAAAAAAAAATATATATTCCCCAATAAATTCACTTCTTCCTGTAAATAAAAAAAAAAACAATAAAAGTACACATATTTGGTATCGCCGCGTCCGTAACGACCCCCCCTATAAAATTGTGCCACTAGTTAACCCCTTTAGTGAACCCCTTAAAAAAAAAAAAAAAAAACGAAGCAAAAAATCAATGCTTTATCATCATACCGCCGAACAAAAAGTGGAATAACACGCAATCAAAAAGACCGATATAAAAAACATGGTACCGCTGAAAACGTCATCTTGTCCCGCAAAAAACGAGCCGTAATAAAGCATCATCAGCGAAAAAATAAAAAAGTTATAGCTCGCAGAATAAAGCGATGCAAAAATAATTATTTTTTATATAAAATTGTTTTTATTCTATAAAAGCGCCAAAACATGAAAAAATGATATAAATGAGGTATCGCCATAATCGTACTGACCCGAAGAATAAAACTGCTTTATCAATTTTACCACACGCGAAACGGTATAAACGCCTCCCCCAAAAGAAATTCATGAATTGCTGATTTTTGTTCATTCTAACCTCCCAAAAATCGAAATAAAAAGCGATAAAAAACGTCACGTGCTCAAAAATGGTACCAATAAAAACGTCAACTCGTCCCGCAAAAAATAAGACCTCACATGACTCTGTGGGCCAAAATATGCAAAAATTATAGCTCTCAAAATGTGATGATGCAAAAACTATTTTTGCAATAAAAAGCGTCTTTTAGCGTGACAGCTGCCAATCATAAAAACCCGCTTAAATAGTAAATCAAACCCCCCTTTATCACCCCCTTAGTAAGGGAAAAATAATAAAATTAAAAAAAAGTATTTATTTCCATTTTCCCATTAGGGTTAGGGTTAGGGTTGCGGCTAAAGTTAGGGTTAGGGTTGGCGCTAAAGTTAGGATTAGGGTTAGGGTTGGGATTAGGGGTGTGTTAGGGTTAGGTTTGTGGTTAGGGTTGGGACTAGGGTTAGGGGTGTGTTGGGGTTAGGGTTGGAGTTAGAATTGGGGGTTTCAGCTGTTTAGGCACATCAGGGGCTCTCCAAATGTGACATGGCGTCTGATCTCAATTCCAGCCAATTCTGCGTTGAAAAAGTCAAACGGTGCTCCTTCACTTCTCAGCTCTGCCATGCGTCCAAACAGTAGTTTATCCCCACATATGGGGTATCAGCGTACTCTGGACCCCAAGAGTTATTGTGCAATTTGTCCTATTTCTTCTGCTACCCTTGGGAAAATAAAAAACTGGGGGCGAAAATATCATTTTTGTACAAAAAAATATATTTTTTTGTTTTTACGGCTGTACATTATAAACTTCTGTGAAGCACTTGGGGCTTCATAGCGCTCACCACACATCTAGATAAGTTCCTTGTGGGGTCTATTTTCCAAAATGGGGTCACTTGTTGGGGATTTCCACTGTTTAGGCGCATCAGGGGCTCTCCAAATGCGACATGACGCCCCCAGACCATTCCATCAAAGTCTGCAATCCAAAACGTCACTACTTCCCTTCCGAGCCCCAACGTGTACCCATACAGTAGTTTTTCTCCCACATATTGGATATCAGCGTACTCAGGACAAATTGGACAACAACTTTTGGGGTCCAATTTCTCCTGTTACCCTTGTAAAAATAAATATTGGGGCAAAAAAATCATTTTTGCAAAAAAAAAAAGGATTTTTTATTTTTACGGCTGTGCGTTATAAACTTCTGTGAAGCACTTCGGGGTTCAAAGTGCTCACCACACATCTAGACAAGTTCCTTGTGGGGTCTATTTTCCAAAATGGGGTCACTTGTGGGGGGTTTCCACTGTTTAGGCGCATCAGGGGCTCTCCAAATGCGACATGACGCCCCCAGACCATTCCATCAAAGTCTGCAATCCAAAACGTCACTACTTCCCTTCCGAGCCCTGACGTGCGCCCATACAGTAGTTTTCTCCCACATATTGGGTATCAGCGTACTCAGGACAAATTGGACAACAACTTTTGGGTTCCAATTTCTTCTGTTACCCTTGTGAAAATAAAATATTGGGGGCGAAAAAATCATTTTTGTAAAAAAAAAAAAGATTTTTTATTTTTACGGCTGTACGTTATAAACTTCTGTGAAGCACTTCGGGGTTCAAAGTGCTCACCACACATCTAGATAAGTTCCTTGTGGGGTCTATTTGCCAAAATGGGGTCACTTGTGGGGGGTTTCCACTGTATAGGTGCATCAGGGGCTCTCCAAATGTGACATGACGCCCCCAGACCATTCCATCAAAGTCTGCAATCCAAAACGTCACTACTTCCCTTCCGAGCCCTGACGTGCGCCCATACAGTAGTTTTCTCCCACATATTGGGTATCAGCGTACTCAGGACAAATTGGACAACAACTTTTGGGTTCCAATTTCTTCTGTTACCCTTGTGAAAATAAAATATTGGGGACGAAAAAATCATTTTTGTAAAAAAAAAAAAGATTTTTTATTTTACGGCTGTACGTTATAAACTTTAGTGAAACACCTGGGGGTTAAAAGTTCTCACCACACATCTAGATAAGTTCCTTGAGGGGTCTAGTTTCCAAAATGGCGTCATTTATGGGGGTTTCCACTGTTTAGGCAGATCAGGAGCTCTCCAAACACGACATGGCGTCCAGCCAATTCTGCGTTGAAAAAGTCAGACGGCGCTCCTTCCCTTCCAAACTCTGCCATGCACCCAAACAGTGGTTTACCCCCACATATGGGGTATCAGCGCACTCAGGACAAATTGCACAATAACTTTTGGAGTCTTGTTACCCTTGGAAAAATAAAAATTGGGGTGAAAAGATCATTTTTGTGGAAAAAATATGATTTTTAAATTTTACGGCTCTACGTTATAAACTTGTGTGAAGCACTTGGGGGTTCAAATTGCTCACCAAAGATCTAGAAAAGTTCCTTAGGGGGTCTAGTTTCCAAAATGGGGTCATTTGAGGGGGGTTTCCACTGTTTAGGCACATCAGGGGCTCTCCAAATGCAACATGGCATCCAATCTCAATTCCAGCCAATTTTGGTTGGAAAAAGTCAAATGGTGCTCCTTCCATTCCGAGCTCTGCCGTGCGCCCAAACAGAAAAGCAAAGAGAAATAAGCAGTCTAAGGTCAAATATAGAACAAGTAAAAAGACTTTATTAATGTAATAGGATAAAAGAATTGCACAACAGATGAATACTGCATGTGCCACAATGCAAAATACAAATACAAATACAGCAAGGGAAACCGCGTGTGGAAAATGGAGGTATACTAATACCTCATACTACTAATGTACAATAATATTTAACTGACTATAATACATAAAGGTGTAAATAGAGGTAGATAATGAAAGGTTATGTAGTACATACCAATAGAGTCACAGTGTGACACCACACAGGCTGCCCTTGCCACCCCAACGCGCGTTTCGGATGATTCCTTCCTTCCTTCTTCAGGGGGCCCAAACAGTGGTTCCCACCCACATATGGGGTATCAGCGTACTCAGGACAAATTGGACAACAACTTATGTGGTCCAATTTCTCCTGTTACCCTTGAGAAAATAAAAAATTAGTGACTAAAATATAATTTTTGTGGGAAAAAAATAGGATTTTTTATTTTCATGCCCGGGCATTATAAACTTGTGTGAAGCACTTGGGGGTTCAAAGTGCTCACCAAAGATCTAGATAAGTTTCTTAGGGGGTATAGTTTCCAAAATGGGGTCACTTGTGGGGGGTTTCCACTGTTTAGGCTCATCTGGGGCACTGCAAACGGAACATGACCCCATCAACGTCTGCATTCCAAAACGTTACTACTTCCTTTCCAAGCCCTGCCGTGCACCCAAACAGTTCCCCCCCCCCACATATGGGGTATCAGCGTACTCAGGACAAATTGGAAAACAACTTTTGGGGTCCAATTTCCTTGGGAAAATTCAAAAATTTGGGACTAAAAAATGATTTTTGTGGAAATTTTTATTTTTTTTTTTCCACACCCAGGCATTATAAGCTTTTGTGAAACACTTGGGAGTTCAAAGTGCTCACAACAGATCTAGATAAGTACCTTAGGGGGTCTAGTTTCCAAAATGGTGTCACTTGTGGGGGTTTCCACTGTTTAGGTGCATCAGGGGCTCTCCAAACACGACATGGCGTCCAATCTCAATTCCAGCCAATTTTAGTTTGAAAAAGTCAAACGGCGCTCCTTCCCTTACGAGCTCTGCCGTGTGCCCAAACAGTGGTTTTCCCCCACATATTGGGTATTGGCGTACTCAGGAGAAATTGCATAACAACCTTATCTGTCCATTTTCTCCTTTTACCCTTGTGAAAATAAGATAAAAAAGTTTGTAAAAGATCATTTTTGTGGCTAAAAAGTTAAATATTCATTTTTTCCTTCCACGTTGCTTTAGTTCCTGTGAAGCACCTGAAGGGTTAATAATCTTCTTGAATGTGGTTTTGAGTACCTTGAGGGGTGCAGTTTTTAGAATGGTGTCACTTTTGGGTATTTTCTGCCATATAGACCCCTCAAAGTGACTTCAAATGAGAGGTGGTCCCTAAAAAAATGGCTTTGTAAATTTTGTTGTAAAAATGAGAAATCGCTGGTCAACTTTTAACCCTTATAACTTCCTAACAAAAAAAAATTTTGGTTCCAAAATTGTGCTAATGTAAAGTAGAAATGTGGGAAATGTTATTTCTTAACTATTTTATGTGACATATTTCTCTGTTTTAAGGGAATAAAAATTCAAAGTTTGAAAATTGCAAAATTTTAAAAATTTTCGCCATATTTGCGTTTTTTTCAAAAATAAACGCAAGTTATATCGAAGAAATTTTACTTCTAACGTGAAGTACAATATGTCACGAGAAAACAATCTCAGAATCGCGAAGATCCGTTGAAGCGTTCCAGAGTTATAACCTCATAAAGAGACAGTGGTCAGAATTGTAAAAATTGGCCCGGTCATTAACGTGCAAACCACCCTTGGGGGTGAAGGGGTTATACCAGTCAGCAAAGTATCTAGGTGAAATGTACACCCCATTCAACACACATACTCTCACTGTCTCACAATAGATAGATCAAAAAAAGTTGAAGCAGCACACCATACAGCGGGTACGGAAAGTATTCAGACGTCTTTAAAATTTTCACTCTTTGTTTCATTGCAGCCATTTGGTAAATTAAAAAAAGTTCATTTTTTTTTTCATTAATGTACACTGCACCCAATCTTGACTGAAAAAAACATAAATGTAGAAATTTTTGCAAATATGTTATAAAAAACCCTGAAATATCACATGGGCATAAGTATTCAGTCCCTTTGCTCAGACACTCATATTTAAGTCACATGCTGTCCATTTCCTTGTGATCCTCCTTGAGATAGTTCCACTCCTTCATTGGAGTCAAGTTGTGTTTAATTAAACTGATAGAACTTGATTTGTAAAGGCACACACCTGTCTATATAAGACTTCACAGCTCACAGTGCATGTCAGACCAAATGAGAATCATGAGGTCAAAGGAATTGGCCAAGGAGCTCAGAGACAGAACTGTGGCAAGGCACAGATTTGGCCAAGGTTACAAAATAATTTCTGCAGTACTCAAGGCTCCTAAGAGCACAGTGACCTCCACAATCCTTAAATGGAAGAAGTTTGGGACCACCAGAAGTTTTCCTAGACCTGGCCGTCCAGCCAAACTGAGCAATCGTGGGAGAAGAGCCTTGGTGAGACAGATAAAGAAGAACCCCAAGATCACTGTGGCTGAGCTCCACTGATGCAGTAGGGAGATGGGAGAAAGTTCCACAAAGTCAGCTATCACTGCAGCCCTCCACCTGTCGGGTCTTTATAGCAGAGTGGCCCGACAGAGCAAGACATATGAAAGCCCGCAACACATGAAGGACTCCCAGACTATGAGAAATAAGATTCTCTGGTCTGATGAGACGAAGATAGACCTTTTTGGTGATAATTCTAGGGGGTATGTGTGGAGAAAACCAGGAACTGCTCATCACCTTCCCAATACAATCCCAACAGTGAAACATGGTGGTGGCAGCATCATGCTATGGGGGTGTTTTTCAGCTGCAGGGACAGTACGACTGGTTGCAATTGAAGGAAACATGAATGCGGCCAAGTACAGAGATATCCTGGATGAAAAACTCTTCCAGAGTGCTCTGGACCACAGACTTGGCCGAAGGTTCACCTTCCAACAAGACAATGATACCAAGCACACAGCTAAAATAATAAAGGAGTGGCTTCAGAACAACTCTGTGACCATTCTTGACTAACCCATATATAGGCAGATGATGACATATATAGGCAGATGATGACATATATAATAATAATCGTTTTATTTCTATAGCGTCAACATATTCCGCAGCACTTTACATTATAGAGGGGACATGTACAGACAATAGACATTACATCATAACAATAAACATAGATCAAAGTAGATACCAAGAGGAATGAGAGCCCTGCTCACAAGCTTACAATCTATGAGGAAAAAGGGGAGACACGAAAGGTAGATAGTAACAATTGCTTTCATTGTTCAGACCAGGCACAGTGTAAGAATTGGGTGTTCATGTAATGCTGCATGAACCAGTTAACAGCCAAAGTATGTAACAGTACAGACACAGAGGGCTATTAAATGCATAAAGCGGATGAGAACATAATACAAGGTACCTGATTATGGTAAAAAAAATTTGAATGGGCCAAGAGGGATAGTTAGTTTAATACATTGATGCGGTAGGCCAGTCTGAACAAATGCGTTTTTAGGGCACGCTTAAAACTGTGGGGATTGGGGATTAATCGTATTAACCTGGGTAGTGCATTCCAAAGAATTGGCACAGCACGTGAAAAGTCTTGGAGACGGGAGTGGGAGGTTCTGATTATTGAGGATGCTAACCTCAGGTCATTAGCAGAACGGAGGGCACGGGAAGGATGGTAGACTGAGATGAGGGAAGAGATGTAGGGTGGTGCTGACCCATGGAGTGCTTTGTGGGTGAGGGTAATAAGTTTGTACTGGATTCTGTAGTGGATGGATAACCAGTGCAATGACTGGCACAAGGTAGACGCATCGGTGTAACGACTGGTGAGGAATATGATCCTGGAGGCAGCATTCAAGACAGATTGGAGAGGGGAGAGTTTGGTAAGAGGGAGACCGATTAGTAGAGAGTTACAATAGTCCAGATGAGAATGAACAGTAAGGGTTTTTGCAGAGTCGAAAGTAAGAAAAGGTCGAATTCTACAGTAGAGATGTTTTTGAGGTGCAGATAACAGGAGCGAGCAAGTAATTGGAAGTGGGGGGTGAATGAAAGCTTGGAATCAAGTATGACTCCAAGACAGCGGGCATGTTGCTGGGGAGCAATGTTGGAACCACACACGGAGATGGCGATGTCAGGCAAAGGTAGGTTTGTAGAGGGAGGAAACATGAGGAGTTCCGTTTTGACAGGTTCAGTTTGAGATAGAGGGATGACATGATGTTGGAGACAGCGGTAAGACAATCACAGGTATTTTCTAAAAAGGCAGGCGTGATATTGGGAGAAGAAGTGTATAATTGGGTGTCATCAGCATGGAAATGGTACTGGAAACCAAATCTACTGATTGTTTGTCCAATAGGGTCGGTATACAAAGAGAGGAGGAGGGGGTCTAGGACTGATCCTTGAGGAACCCCAACAGTAAGATAAGAGGAGGAGGGACCAGCAAAAGATACAGTGAAGGAACGGTCAGAGAGATAGGAGGAGAACCAATAAAGAACAGTGTTCTTGAGGCCGATGGAGTGTAGCATAGTGAGGAGGAGCTGGTGGTCCACAGTGTCGAATGCTGCGGAGAGATCCAAGAGAATTAGCATGGAGTAGTGAAAATTAGATTTAGCAGTTAGTAGATCATTAGAGACTTTTGTGAGGACAGTTTCAGTAGAGTGTAAAGAGCGGAAACCAGATTGAAGAGGGTCGAGGAGAGAGTTATCTGAGAGATAGCGGATAAGACAGGTGTGGACCAGGTGTTCCAGGAGTTTATAGATGAATGGAAGATTAGAGACTGGTCTATAGCTAGCGGCACAGTTTTGGTTGATGGACGGTTTTTTAAGTAATGGATGTATGATGGCGTTGTTTAAATGAGGAGGGAAAGATACCAGAAGAGAGAGAGATTGAAAATTTTTGTTAGGTGAGAGGTGACAGCAGGGGAAAGGGTCTGGAGGAGATGTGATGGAATGGGGTCACTGGCGCAAGTAGTAGGGTGAGAAGATGCAAGGAGCCTGATTACTTCTTCTTCTGTGACTGGATCAAAATCAGAGAGTGAGTTGGATGCAGTGGGGAGGGAGGACAGTGCATGGTATGAGGGGATTGGGAGATAATTTCCTGTCGGATGTGGTTAATTTTTCTCTTTGAAATAATTGGCCAGATCGTCAGCGCGAGATCTGTGGTTGGGGCCTGCACTTTTGGGTTGAGTAGGGAGTAAAAAGTGTCAAAGAGACGTTTCGGGTCATTGGATAGTGAGGTGATGAGGGTGTTGAAGTAGGTTTGTTTGGAGAGGTGAAGGGCAGAGTTGTATGTTTTAAGCATAAACTTGTAATGGATAAAATCTTCGGGTAGATTAGATTTTCTCCACATCCGTTCGGCGCACCTGGAGCACCGCTGCAGGAAACGTGTTTGCAGCGTGTGCCACGGTTGTCGGCGTCTGTGTCGTATTGTTCTATGTATAGGAGGTGCAATTTCATCCAGGGCACGTTGCAGGGTTTCGTTGTAATGCTTCAGTGCAGAATCTGGACATGAGAGTGAGGAGATAGGGGCCAAAGATGACTGCAAGTTCTTCATAAGTTTCTGGGTGTCAATGGCTTGTATGTTTCTCCATGTGTGGAAAGTCGGAGTGACCTGAGTGGGATGGCAGTTCTTGATAGAGAATGAAAGAAGGTTGTGGTCAGAGAGCGGGAGAGGGGAGTTTGTGAAATCATCCACTGAGCAAAGCCGGGAGAATACCAAGTCGAGGGAGGTCCCGTCTTCATGCGTGGGGGAGTTAGTATGCTGCAAGTGGCCGAAAGAGGAGGTTAGAGATAAAAGGTGAGAAGCAGATGGGGAGAGGGGAAGAGCAGTGGGGATGTTGAAATCACCCATGATGAGGGTGGAGATGTCACAGGAAAGAAAATGTGGAAGCCAGGTGGCAAATTGATCCAGGAACTGATGACTTGCTATAACATGGGGGGCCGGGGTTTGGAGCGATATCTCCTGCGACTAAAAGAAGGAGGATAGAAAGAGTGAGCAGATGGTTAAGTGATTTGTGAGAGCGTCTTGTGTGTTGGATGGTGGGACTGAGTGGATTTGTGCTGTTTAGCAATGTGAAAAGAGCGTGAGTGCTATAAACAGGAGAGGAAAGGACAGAGGGGCTGATATGGAAGGAGTGTAAAGAGTTAATGCAAGGGCAGTGGATGTGAGTGAATGCAGCAGCCAGGATATAAATTATACAAATGCATATGGTGAATATGTGTTGTGATCCAAATGTAGAGGGAATAGATATTTTAATTTGTCTTACCTATCTCCTTCCCTGTCTAACTGCCATGTTTAACTGCCTCGTACTTTGATACATGTACTTCTATTAAATGTACATAAATGCTACCCCTGCATAAATGCTTCCCCAGACTATGTCTCAATATATAGGAGGCTAGTTCTAAGATCTCTTCCCTTTTTTTTTTCTCTCATTAGCAATCAAACTAAGTTGACACAGCAGGACACAATAAATGTAGTGGGCAGATAAACAAATGTCCAAGCCAACATGGGTCATAAACCACTTTGAAAAAGTTATTTGACCTCACAGCATAATGGTACAAGCAGATTAAGTTGAAATAGGTATATACCATTAAGTTTGCTGGATAAAATGAAAGCTGTGGCTGACAGCATGCAGGATTCGGTGTAGAGATTAAATACCATTAAGTTTGCTGGATAAAATGAAAGCTGTGGCTGACAGCATGCAGGATTCGGTGCAGAGATTAAATACCATTAAGTTTGCTGGATAAAATGAAAGCTGTGGTTGATAGCATGCAGGATTCGGTGCAGAGATTAAATACCTGCATGAAGAGAATGGAGATGCGTGTTAGATTCATCCATGTTTAACTGCCTCGTACTTTGATACATGTACTTCGATTAAATGTACATAAATTGTAGATTATGACATACAGTACAGACCAAAAGTTTGGACACACCTTCTCATTTAAAGATTTTTCTGTATTTTCATGACTATGAAAATTGTACATTCACACTGAAGGCATCAAAACTATGAATTAACACATGTGGAATTATATACTTAACAAAAAAGTGTGTAACAACTGAAATTATGTCTTATATTCTAGCTTCTTCAAAGTAGCCACCTTTTGCTTTGATGACTGCTTTGCACACTCTTGGCATTCGCTTGATGAGCTTCAAGAGGTAGTCACCGGAAATGGTCTTCCAACAATCTTGAAGGAGTTCCCAGAGATGCTTAGCACTTGTTGGCCCTTTTGCCTTCACTCTGCGGTCCAGCTCACCCCAAACCATCTCGATTGGGTTCAGGTCTGGTGACTGTGGAGGCCAGGTTGTTACACTCGGTCCCTGTGCTGGCTCTGCACTCCGTCCTGGTCACTCACCTTCTGTTCTGCAAGCTGTCCCTTTGCAGTAGCCTGTGCACGGGATGGAGTCTCCTACTCCCTCTGCTTCCCAGCGTCCTGCTTCCTCCCCAGTTCCTGGCACGCTGCCAGCAGGCCTCCAGGAAGAATGCTTAGGACGCGAGGCCGTCCTCACCGTCTCTCTTAAAGGGACAGCGTGCATTTTTTGAAAATGTCAATCAACCAATGGCAGAGCACTGATTACTATATCTGACCACTCCACCATAGGGGAGTGCCGGAGCAACGTGTTTCTACCATTGCTACATCCGGTTTTGACTCTGATCTGTCTGCGCTGCGTTAGCAGTCTCTGTGCTTCGCTCATTCTATTTGTCTCCACAGATCAGTGGTATCCTGTACCCGGCTATCCCTGACAAACTCTGCTATAACTTGTGCAAGTGTCATCCCATTCCGCCATCAGCCATCCGAATCCGTGGACTGTGACAAGGTTACTGGAGCCAGCCTGCTACCATCTCCCCTGAACCAGGACCTTCCACACCTGCGGTTTCTGCTATCAAATCTGTTACCCCCTTTTGGTCCCTCTGGGACAGCTGCCACGTGTCCGGGGTCTAACTGGAGGTAGCACCTGTGTCCTCCAGGTATTCCATTCTGGTCCTGTTTGAGGGGACTTACTACGGGTACCCGGGGCTCACTAGTTACGCCCTCTTCGGAGCCCCCCGGACCGCGGTCTTCAGGTTCCACTTCAAAAATAAAAGACGAATGTGAACTTCACCATTTCTGCCTCCGCTTCCATTCGTTACAGATTGCTCCGGCCATGGAACCCGCTGGATCCCAGAGACCTCCGACCATGGAACTGTGCCAGGAGGTGGCCTGTTTAGGAGTTCAACAGGACAAGATCACGACGTATCTACGCAGCTTGTCTACCCGCATGGATTCCCTGGGGCCCTCGTCTGCACCTGACTCATCTACCAGCACTCAGGTACCAGCCCCCATGGCAAGTAAAGGTCGTCGCCTAGCGGCTCCTACCCGCTTCCAGGGTGATCTGTTATGTTTCGGTAGCTGAGGAGTGCAGGTAAAAAAAAAAAAAGCAATACACCAGAGCAGTTGGAATCTATGGGATTGCAGTACCCTGACTAACCACCACAACTAGAGGCAGCCGTGGAGCGTTCCTACGTTGGTCCTAGACGCCTCGTCACAGCCTGAGAAACTAACTACACCTAAAGATAGAAATTGGAAAGCTATCTGCCCCGGAGCAGAACCCCAAAGATAATAGAAAGCCCCCAAACATTTAATGGCGGTTAGACAAGAGGAAATACTGACACAGAAAGAAAATAGAATGAGCAAACGCTGGGGCCCAAACTATCTAAAAAGAAAAGGACAGGAAGGGTACTTACTGCAATCCCAGAAAACCCTGAAAAACACCAACTCTACTAATTTCAAAATCACCTGAGATCACACGACCTCTACCACCTAAATTAGCTCTCTGGTGTAACAAAATCAAAACAGCAGCCACTGAAAAAACTGGAAAAAGCAAAAGAACAAAACTCAGTGGCTGAACTAAACTGAGAAGGCAGAAGCCCCCGGAGGGAACCCAGAAGGCCCCCAAAGAAGTGCAAGAAAAAATGCAAAAATATAGCAATAACACAAAAGAAGAAAAAATCTTATCTGGTAGCAGGAGATGCAGACACGACACAGCAGGCTACAAGGGAAACTGGAATGAAGGATTCAGACCAGAACAATTGATCACCGGCAACCCTGATGGGAAAATGACTCCCTTATATAAGACCAGTCAGTAACACCTGATTCCCAGTCCTCACAATCTTCACTAGTACCGCTTGTAACCACCAGAGGGAGCCTCTGCTCAGAACTCATCTCAAACCCATTCACAACAGTGATCCTACTCAGTGTCGGGGTTTTCTCAATCAGTGCACTCTACACTTCGAAATCTTGGGGCATATGTTTGCTTCTGACCGAGCCAAGGTGGGCTTCATCATGTCACATCTGGGAGGAAAGGCCCTCGCCTGGCTAAACCCGCTATGGGAGAGAGGGGACCCGCTGGTTAACAATCTTCAATCTTTTCTAGAGGCTTTTCGCAGGACCTTCGATGAACCTGATCGCACCACTTCAACCGCTTCAGCCTTGCTTCGCCTGCGCCAAGGAACTCTCACGGTGGCTCAGTATGCTGTTAGGTTCCGCACCCTCTCGTCTGAGTTGTCTTGGAACAATGAGGCCTTGGTAGCTAACTTTTGGGAAGGCCTATCAGGAAGAATCAAGGATGAGCTGGCGGGACGGGACAGACCTACCACCTTGGAGGAGCTAATATCCTTGGCAACCTGCGTTTTCAGGAGCGTTCCATGGAGATCAAGCGGGACAAAAGGTCCTATCACCTGGACTCTAGTTTTTTCAAAATGGTTACCTTGCTTTCCTCTCCTGAGGCCATGGAGGTACACCGTGTAAGTTTGGCCACCCGCCACCGGGAGGCGCGTCGCAACGAAGGAAGTTGTTACTACTGCGGTAGTTCTGAGCATCTGATCCATTCTGTCCTAAGAAGTCGATAAAACTCCAGTGCCTAGGTTCGGTAGGAGAGGCCACCCTAGGTAGAGAACAGTCCTCTCCCTCATTGCAAATCTCGGTCTCTGTGTCCTGCGGAGCAATAAAATTCTCCGAACATTGTTTACTGGATTCTGGAGCTGCAGGGAACTTCATCCAGCAGGTGATTGTGGATCGTTACCGCTTACCAGTCCAGCGTCTTCCTGATCCGTTACGGGTGACTGCTGTAGATGGCAAACCACTGACCGAGCCCATCCAGTTTCAGACCGAGCTGGTGGAACTCCGGGTAGGTCTAATGCATGCTGAAAGAATCCATTTTTATGTATATCCCGGTTTGTCTCATCCCTTGCTTTTAGGTTTACCTTGGCTCCAGATGCATGAACCGGTCCTAAATTGGAGAACTGGAGAGGTTCTGCGTTGGGGAGATACCTGCATGAATCGATGCCTAACCCGGATTCAATCTGTTTCGCCTCCAGTCCAGCCTGATACCCGGCCAGGGTGGCCTTCCTCCTATTGGTCCTTCTCTGACATCTTTGGAAAAAAGGAGGCTGAGAGGCTACCTCCACACAGGTCGTATGACTGTCAGATAGAGCTTCTTTCTGGAACATCTCCTCCTCGCGGGAGAGTTTATCCTCTTTCTCAGGCAGAGACTCAGGCTATGTCGGACTACATCCAAGAGAACCTGGCAAGAGGATGTATCCGAAAGTCATCTTCACCGGCAGGAGCAGGATTCTTCTTTGTGAAGAAGAAGGAAGGATACCTGCGGCCCTGTATCGACTACCGGGGTCTAAACCTGATCACGGTAAAAAACAGGTATCCATTACCTCTTATTTTAGAGCTGTTTGATCGACTCCGAGGGGCCAATATCTTCACCAAATTGGATCTCAGAGGGGCCTACAACCTGATCCGAATCAGAGAAGGAGACGAATGGAAAACAGCCTTCAACACCTGTGATGGCCACTACGAATACCTGGTAATGCCGTTTGGCCTAAGCAATGCACCTGCGGTCTTTCAGGAATTTGTTAATGACATTTTCAGGGACCTGCTCTATACTTGTGTCGTTGTCTACCTGGACGACATTTTGATTTTCTCTGCAGACTTGGCCTCACATCGGAGGCAAGTACGCCTGGTCTTACAAAGACTGAGAGAGTCCATCCGTTCACCTTTTCTGCGTCGCACAAAGACACGGTGGTTGGAACCAAAGATCTCAAATTTGGACTCATCAGACCAAAGCACAGATTTCCACTGGTCTAATGTCCATTCCTTGTGTTCTTTAGCCCAAACAAGTCTCTTCTGCTTGTTGCCTGTCCTTAGCAGTGGTTTCCTAGCAGCTATTTTACCATGAAGGCCTGCTGCACAAAGTCTCCTCTTAACAGAGACCTCTTAACAGTTGTTGTAGAGATGTGTCTGCCGCTAGAACTCTGTGTGGCATTGACCAGGTCTCTAATCTGAGCTTCTGTAACCCTGCAATTTCTGAGGCTGGTGACTCGGATAAACTTATCCTCAGAAGCAGAGGTGACTCTTGGTCTTCCTTTCCTGGGGCGGTCCTCATGTGAGCCAGTTTCTTTGTAGCGCTTGATGGTTTTTGCAACTGCACTTGGGGACACTATCAAAGTTTTACCAATTTTTCGTACTGACTGACCTTCATTTCTTAAAGTAATGATGGCCACTCGTTTTTCTTTACTTAGCTGCTTTTTTCTTGCCAAAATACAAATTCTAACAGTCTATTCAGTAGGACTATCAGCTGTGTATCCACCAGACTTCTGCACAACACAACTGATGGTCCCAACCCCATTTATAAGGCCAGAAATCCCACTTATTAAACCTGACAGGGCACACCTGTGTAGTGAAAACCATTTCCGGTGACTACCTCTTGAAGCTCATCAAGAGAATGCCAAGAGTGTGCAAAGCAGTCATCAAAGGAAAAGGTGGCTACTTTGAAGAAGCTAGAATATAAGACATAATTTCAGTTGTTACACACTTTTTTGTTAAGTATATAATTCCACATGTGTTAATTCATAGTTTTGATGACTTCAGTGTGAATGTACAATTGTCATAGTCATGAAAATACAGAAAAATCTTTAAATGAGAAGGTGTGTCCAAACTTTTGGTCTGTACTGTATATAGGCAGATGATGACATATATAGGTAGATGATGACATATATAGGCAAATGATGACATATATAGGCAAATGATGACATATATAGGTAGATGATTACATATATAGGCAGATGATGACATATATAGGTAGATGATTACATATATAGGCAGATGATGACATATATAGG
The DNA here is from genome assembly GCA_033576555.1 of Oophaga sylvatica. NCBI lineage: Eukaryota > Metazoa > Chordata > Amphibia > Anura > Dendrobatidae > Oophaga > Oophaga sylvatica. The sequence goes on from JARQOD010001630.1 coordinate 47,544, forward strand.
TAGATGATTACATATATAGGTAGATGATGACATATATAGGCAGATGATGACATATAGACAGATGATGACATATATAGGTAGATGATGACATATATAGGCAGATGATGACATATATAGGCAGATGATGACATATATAGGTAGATGACATATATAGGTAGATGATGACATATATAGGTAGATGATGACATATATAGGTAGATGATTACATATATAGGTAGATGATGACATATATAGGCAGATGATTACATATATAGGCAGATGATGACATATATAGGTAGATGACATATATAGGCAGATGATGACATATATAGGTAGATGATGACATATATAGGTAGATGGTGACATATATAGGTAGTGTAAGCTGAGAGCTGCAATCTGCTCCAACAACGGTTATTCTCCTGCTGCTGCTGCAGGAATTGCTGCTGGGCCTGCTGCATGCGCTGCTGGTGCTGCAGGCGCTGCTGCTCCATGCTCCGCTGGGCCTGGACCAGGTACTCAACGAGCTCCTCCATACTTCCGGACTTATCTGTCTCAACCACGGCAGTCTTATGTTGCACATTAATTTGCGCCATTTGTTCAAACAGCGCCTCCATGCTGTCATCCATGCTGTCAGACTTCTCTGTCTCAACAACTGCAGTCTTCACTCAAGACATACACACTCCACAGTCTTTTCCACAGAAATTTCAGCTCTGCTGTGCAGACACTTTTTTTTTTTTTTTCTCTGCAAACTCTATTAGGGCCACTGTCTCTTTAAGACTGCTCCAATAGACGTTTCTCTTTGCTGCTGCACACTCCACAGTCTTTTCCACAACAAGTTCAGCTTTGCTGTGCAGACACACTTTTTTTTTTTTTCTCTTTTGCAAACTCTATTAGGGCTACTGTCTCTTTAAGACTGCTCCAATCAGACGTTTTTGCTGACACACTTTTTTTTTTTCTCTGCTGCTGCTTCTACAGACTTCTCTCCTTTATTGCTGTCTCTAAGCCACTGTGCTGCACGCACATTGCAGCACCAATTATATCAGCCACTGTGCTGCCCCAGCATTCTCCGCCAATTGTAAGCTTTTCAGGGGATATAGCTCTGGGATCGCCGTCTGGGTAGACAGAGTGGCATGAAAACAGTTCATTCACACAGCAGTTCTGGTGAAAACTGGCCGCAACCAGCTTTATTAAAGTCCACAGCAAACAGATAAAAACAAATCATAAACATAAGACCTAGGCTTGTCGAGCCACTAATTACACTTAGATAGATTTCCCTTTCTATCCGGGTCCAGACTCTACCAGTCTGTGCCCAAAACAACACATATGTTCAGTAGTTACCAGCGTGGAGTTTCACAGAGTCTCCTCCTTGTGTCTGAAGGCACCTTCAATGTCCAGACTTGAGAGAGCTCCCCTCCTATTCAGCCGCTATTCGCACGGATTCTCACTGAGACTACTCCTGTGTCCGGGGTACATCGAGCACCCAGACTGAGATAGCTCACACTCCTGGAGACTGCTTCTTGTGCCTAGACTCCTTGTCCAGACTAAGCGAGCTCTCTGACTGTGTTCGCAGACACCTACTTCTGGTCTCCTAATCAACAGCTGAATGGTTTCAGGCCTGAGCTGCAAGTGTGTGCTGAATGTAAGGTGTAGTGACCTTTCTCTACCACTAGGTTTACAAAGCCACACATTTCCCTTATACCATACAGCACAGTACCTAGGTGAAATGTACACCCCATTCAACACATATTCCTTCACTGTCTCACATATCCCCTCCCTCTTCTCCAGACCGGAGGGCTGGTCATCCAGACCGGAGGGCTGGTCAACAATCCAAAAGAGACAGCGAACTCTGGACTAGTCATGGCCTTCATCAGCTTAATCTTCACTACTGTCATCTGTATCTTCACCTGAGCCATAGCCAACATCAGCTTTCTCTTCATCTGAAGCATCCGCACTACCCTGTACCCTCCCAGGCCTATGCTCTCTGCGGGCCTCGGTATCCTGCACGGTTTCATCTTGACCTTAGGGCCGGGCTCAGTTTCGATATAGTGCCTGGCCAGAGAAGTACGACCCGGCACATCAGAACACTTCTGCTGACTCTTTCTCAGAAACTCACGTACCTCCTGTCCCTGGTGCACTGACCATGTGTCACCAACTATCACAGAAGGTATAGGGGGTTTTTCACTTTTCTCCAGTTCCCCTTGAACCTTCTTTACTTCATTGAGCTTCTCCAGAAGATGCTCATGGCTCTCATCACGCTCCTTCATCACAGTTTGGAGTTTTTTCTGAGAAGTAATCAATTCATCTTGTACCTGTTGGCCGTCCTTTATGTCTTCAGCCCCTTCTTCAGGCTCTTCTGGTAGGACATGCTCAGAAGCCCTACCGTCAGTCTTACATTCTACTTCTTCATTAACATCATTATGGTCTCCAATATCTCCATTTATTCCAGCTTTCAAGTTCTCCTTGATAGCTGCATCTGTATACTCAGAACCCGCCGGATTCTTCTCTTCCACCACGTTCTGCATCCCGTCTGAGCTCCCGTGTGTCTGCAGCGGCAACGGAGTGACACACCGCTTTTCCCATTTGTTGGGACGTGGCTCCGATGTAGACTCCATGAAAGTGCGCTTGAGCTCACCAATGCCAGCCTGATGTCTCAAAATCTCATCTTGTGATTTATCCAGATCCTTGGTATCACTCGGGAACACTGCTGGGGCTCCGGGCGCCGAACTTCCAGCCTGAGCTTCACGAGTTGCAGCTACTGATCCGGACCGTAACCCGTCCACGCCGCTGTCTTCGGCAGAAACAGATTCCTGGACAGAGTCAGTCCCCATATCTTCAGTCTTGTTCCTCACAGCTTCACTTGAGACCTCAGCTTCTGATGAGGCATCTGGTTTGGTGTCTACCACTTCTATGGCTTTTTCCACCTCTGCAGCATCACCTTCAGAGTCCTTGGCATGATGCAGATCCACACCACACACCGACAACTTCTCATCTTCAACAGCATCCACTTGTGCTGTGTTCAATTTCAGAGTCCTGCCTTTAAAGCTCAGCTCTCCTCCTTTCACCTTAGTCTTCGCCAGGGAACCGGCCAACTGTAAAACATCTTCAGATGCCATCTTCTGTCTGGCTGTAAGGTCAGCATCAGCTTTCTTCTCAGGACTCTCAACCTCCTCTGCTACCATGCCTTCCTCATTTGCACTGGTTGCTTTATGGTCATCAGATGATTCACTATCACTCCCACTATCCCTGTCTGACCCCTTTTTCTCAGCCACATCCGGCTCACCTTCAGGGTTATACAATTCATTCTCATTCTCATCCTGCTCACTTTCAGGGGTATACAATTCATTCTCATTCACATCCTGATCTGGAACCTTAGTTAACATGTCATCCACAACATTAACTTCACCATCTGGTCCCTCAAGTATGTGACTATGTGACAACCCCAGCACTATACTTCTATATAGCTCAGGTACTAGGAGCTGGCTCACGACCTCTCCCTGGACTTCAGTGTCCCTATACAACAGGTGAGTGTTTATGGCAACATAAGGAAACCTCTCCTCAGAGCCAGGCTCTTGGGAAACCTCATTTAGAACATTTATATTTTCCTGGGCCGTTTTAAGAGAGGGGTCTCGCCACTGCTCACTCTCAAAATTGTCACAGGACACAGGTAAGTCAGGGACACTCGGTTCCCGAGAACCACCATCCTCATCTCCCAACATCACCTGCAAAGGAATTTCATCACTATCACAGTCATCATTATTATCAATATCATTATCATGATTATGATCAGTATCATCATCACTATCATGATCATCATCATTATCATTATCAGCATCAGCATCATTATCATGGTCATCATCATTATCATGATCACCATCATCATTATCATTATCATCATCATCATTATCACATAAGTTTAACGGCCCACTAGCATTGTGTTCCGCCCCTCGGGACTGCGCACCCTCAGTAGGAGCTTCATCACACTGTCCATCAGAAACATTTTTCCCCCAGAGATCCTTAGACCGGGGAAAGTCATTACCCAATATGACGGGGTGCACCAGGTTCTTCACTACCCCCACTTCACATGAAACCTCCCCGCGTTTGGGGATCAAGTCCACGGCAGTCTCTGGGTAGACTTTGGTGTCTCCATGGACGCACACCACACTCAGGTGTTTATCAGGGATGAAGTCCCTATCAATCAGGCTGTCACATACGGAAGTCACTGGACTCTCTGAGTCCAAGAGGGCCTGTGCTGGGCAGTCATTTACAACCACCGGGCACACCTGTGGTCCAGTCTCTTCGGCTGAGGTGGACACACACACAGGCTCTGCGCAGGGAGAGAGGGATCCGCCAACATCACAACACATAGGCTCCCCCTCTATTGGACAGTCGGCCCAATTTCACGACATCTCCAACACTGTCCATCACACTCTCCCACCCACATGTCCCCTAGGGCCTGAACCCGCTTATCAGCATACCCCATGTCCCCAACAGCTGGAACGCTCTTACCGCGAGAGTTCAGCGTCCGGGAACTCTGAAGTGACGACCTCTCAGACGGCTGGTCACGGAGGCAGTCTTTGCTGGCGAAGGCCTTCTCCATCAGGCTGACCAGACGATTGGCGTCCTGGTGGTCTCCTTGTCCGACCTCTGGCTGTACCTCAGGAGGACATGCTCGGGTGTAGCGGTTCACTATCACCTTTCCAACTCCATAATCAGGTTTGCTGACTGCAGACTCCCAACTGCATCTCCAGTCATGAACTCCCCTGGCACGGGCTGTCACCGTAACACCCAGCTGGGTAAGAATCTCCGCTTTCAGCTTGGCATAGTCTTGGCTGTCCTGCTCGCTCAGGTCAGCATAGGCCACCTGGGGCACTCCAATCAGATAGGGTGCGACCATCATGGCCCATTCAGATAGGGGCAGATTCTCCTTCTCTGCCAGTCCCTCAAACCTAGTGAGATATACCTCCACATCATCACGAGGTGTCATCTTTTTCAGGGACCGTCTTACCGCCTTCTTTACAGCGGACAAGGCAGGTGCCTTCACAACATTACTCTGGGACGAGGTGCTGAGAGCTGCAATCTGCTCCAACAACCGGTTATTCTCCTGCTGCTGCTGCAGGAATTGCTGCTGGGCCTGCTGCATGCGCTGCTGGTGCTGCAGGCGCTGCTGCTCCATGCTCCGCTGGGCCTGGACCAGGTACTCAACGAGCTCCTCCATACTTCCGGACTTATCTGTCTCAACCACGGCAGTCTTATGTTGCACATTAATTTGCGCCATTTGTTCAAACAGCGCCTCCATGCTGTCATCCATGCTGTCAGACTTCTCTGTCTCAACAACTGCAGTCTTCACTCAAGACATACACACTCCACAGTCTTTTCCACAGAAATTTCAGCTCTGCTGTGCAGACACTTTTTTTTTTTTCTCTGCAAACTCTATTAGGGCCACTGTCTCTTTAAGACTGCTCCAATAGACGTTTCTCTTTGCTGCTGCACACTCCACAGTCTTTTCCACAACAAGTTCAGCTTTGCTGTGCAGACACACTTTTTTTTTTTTCTCTTTTGCAAACTCTATTAGGGCTACTGTCTCTTTAAGACTGCTCCAATCAGACGTTTTTGCTGACACACTTTTTTTTTTTTCTCTGCTGCTGCTTCTACAGACTTCTCTCCTTTATTGCTGTCTCTAAGCCACTGTGCTGCACGCACATTGCAGCACCAATTATATCAGCCACTGTGCTGCCCCAGCATTCTCCGCCAATTGTAAGCTTTTCAGGGGATATAGCTCTGGGATCGCCGTCTGGGTAGACAGAGTGGCACGAAAACAGTTCATTCACACAGCAGTTCTGGTGAAAACTGGCCGCAACCAGCTTTATTAAAGTCCACAGCAAACAGATAAAAACAAATCATAAACATAAGACCTAGGCTTGTCGAGCCACTAATTACACTTAGATAGATTTCCCTTTCTATCCGGGTCCAGACTCTACCAGTCTGTGCCCAAAACAACACATATGTTCAGTAGTTACCAGCGTGGAGTTTCACAGAGTCTCCTCCTTGTGTCTGAAGGCACCTTCAATGTCCAGACTTGAGAGAGCTCCCCTCCTATTCAGCCGCTATTCGCACGGATTCTCACTGAGACTACTCCTGTGTCCGGGGTACATCGAGCACCCAGACTGAGATAGCTCACACTCCTGGAGACTGCTTCTTGTGCCTAGACTCCTTGTCCAGACTAAGCGAGCTCTCTGACTGTGTTCGCAGACACCTACTTCTGGTCTCCTAATCAACAGCTGAATGGTTTCAGGCCTGAGCTGCAAGTGTGTGCTGAATGTAAGGTGTAGTGACCTTTCTCTACCACTAGGTTTACAAAGCCACACATTTCCCTTATACCATACAGCACAGTACCTAGGTGAAATGTACACCCCATTCAACACATATTCCTTCACTGTCTCACAGTAGATGGTGACATATATAGGGAGATGATGCCATCTATAGGCAGATGATGACATATATAGGTAGATGGTGACATATATAGGTAGATGATGACATATATAGGCAGATGGTGACATATATAGGTAGATGATGACATATATAGGCAGATGGTGACAAATATAGGCAGATGATGACGTATATAGGTAGATGATGACATATATAGGCAGATGATGACGTATATAGGCAGATGATGACGTATATAGGTAGATGATGATGTATATAGGCAGATGATGACGTATATAGGTAGATGGTGACATATATAGGTAGATGATGACATATATAGGCAGATGATGACATATATAGGTAGATGACATATATAGGCAGATGATGACATATATAGGCAGATGGTGACATATATAGGGAGATGATGACATCTATAGGCAGATGATGACATATATAGATAGATGGTGACATATATAGGTAGATGGTGACATATATAGGCAGATGGTGACATATATAGGCAGATGATGACATATATAGGTATATGGTGACATATATAGGCAGACGATGACATATATAGGTAGACGATGACATATATAGGCAGATCATGACATATATAGGCAGATGATGACATATATAGGTAGATGGTGACATATATAGGCAGATGATGACATATATAGGCAGATGATGACATATATAGGTAGATGGTGACATATGTAGGCAGATGGTGACATATATAGGTAGATGATGACGTATATAGGCAGATGATGACATATATAGGCAGATGATGACATATATAGGCAGATGATGACATATATAGGTAGATGATGACATATATAGGTAGATGATTACATATATAGGCAGATGGTGACATATATAGGTAGATGATGACATATATAGGTAGATGATGACATATAGACAGATGATGACATATATAGGTAGATGATGACATATATAGGCAGATGATGACATATATAGGCAGATGATGACATATATAGGTAGATGACATATATAGGTAGATGATGACATATATAGTAGATGATGACATATATAGGTAGATGATTACATATATAGGTAGATGATGACATATATAGGCAGATGATTACATATATAGGCAGATGATGACATATATAGGTACATGACATATATAGGCAGATGATGACATATATAGGTAGATGATGACATATATAGGTAGATGGTGACATATATAGGTAGATGATGACATATATAGGCAGATGGTGACATATATAGGCAGATGATGACGTATATAGGTAGATGATGACATATATAGGCAGATGACGTATATAGGCAGATGATGACATATATAGGTAGATGGTGACATATATAGGTAGATGATGACATATATAGGCAGATGGTGACATATATAGGTAGATGATGACATATATAGGCAGATGGTGACATATATAGGCAGATGATGATGTATATAGGTAGATGATGACATATATAGGCAGATGATGACGTATATAGGCAGATGATGACGTATATAGGTAGATGATGATGTATATAGGCAGATGATGACGTATATAGGTAGATGGTGACATATATAGGTAGATGATGACATATATAGGCAGATGATGACATATATAGGTAGATGACATATATAGGCAGATGATGACATATATAGGCAGATGGTGACATATATAGGGAGATGATGACATCTATAGGCAGATGATGACATATATAGGTAGATGATGACATATATAGGCAGATGGTGACATATATAGGTAGATGATGACGTATATAGGGAGATGATGACGTATATAGGCAGATGATGACGTATATAGGCAGATGATGACGTATATAGGTAGATGATGATGTATATAGGCAGATGATGACGTATATAGGTAGATGGTGACATATATAGGTAGATGATGACATATATAGGCAGATGATGACATATATAGGTAGATGACATATATAGGCAGATGATGACATATATAGGCAGATGGTGACATATATAGGGAAATGATGACATCTATAGGCAGATGATGACATATATAGGTAGATGATGACATATATAGGCAGATGGTGACATATATAGGTAGATGATGACGTATATAGGGAGATGATGACGTATATAGGCAGATGATGACGTATATAGGCAGATGATGACGTATATAGGCAGATGATGACGTATATAGGTAGATGATGATCTATATAGGCAGATGATGACATATATAGGCAGATGGTGACATATATAGGCAGATGATGTATGGGAATGAGATAGATAATAGACTGGTGTGATGAGTGATATCCTACATATGACCCCGGGCAGACACGATATCATACACCGTGACATGAGACACAGCCGGTGACATCACATGTATCTGATATGACAGGAGATGGAGGACGAGGCTGAAGTTGGTTTCTTATTGGTTCAGTTTCTTATTCGGAGCTGAAGTTGGTTTCTTATTCGGCAAATTTTTCTTTTCTGTTTTTTATATGTTCTACAACAAAAAATAATCATCACAATAATAAAAAACAATGTAGTGAGGACCCCTGATGTGAATACACTTAAAATCAGCCCAAAAATTATAAAACTGGCACAAAAAAGGGCATCAAAGTGGGCACCAGAGGGCGTTAATGAAAGGGTTAAATGACTTTGGGCCACTGATATGACACTGCAGACATATAGAACAGGGAGCCCCACATTAAAAACAGGTCTCTCCTGCCTGGCCCAAATGGGTTCTGGGCATCACAATTGGCATCAAAGTGGGCAAACAGCCAATTTTGACAGATTTGAATAAGTAACAGATGCTTTTAAGGGGTTAAATGACTTTGGGCCACTGATCTCACACTAAGTATACACAGGTAGTGATGCCCCGCATCAAACTCAGTCCCTCCTGCCTGGCCCAAATGGGTTCTGGGCATCAGAATTGGCATCAAAGTGGGCAAACAGATAATTTTCACAGATTTGAACAACAGATGTGTTGTGAGTGGGCTTGGGTTGAGTTCTGAGCAGAGGCTCCCTCTGGTGGTTACAAGCGGTGCTGGTCTGTCCAGTGAAGATTGTGAAGATTGTGAGGATTGGGAATCAGGTGTTACTGACTGGTCTTATATAAGGGAGTCACCTTCCCATCAGGGTTGCCGGTGATCAATTGTTCTGGTCTGAATCCTTGATTCCTGTTTCCTTTGTAGCCTGCTGTGTCGTGTCTGCATCTCCTGCTAACAGATAAGACATTTTCTTCTTTTTGTTTTTGTGCTTGATTTTTGCATTTTGTCCTGCACTTCTGTGGGGGCCTTCAGGGTCCCCTCCGGGGGCTTTTGCCCTCTCAGTTTAGTTCAGCCACTGATGTTTGTACCTTTGCTTTTTCCAGTTTTTTCAGTGGCTGCTGTTTTGATTTTGTTACACCAGAGAACTAATTTAGGTGGTAGAGGTCGTGTGATCTCAGGTGTTTTTGAAATTAGTAGAGTTGGTGCTTTTCAGGGTTTTCTGGGATTGCAGTAGGTACCCTTCCTATTCTTTTCTATTTAGTTAGTTTGGGCCCCAACGTTTGCTCATACTATTTTCTGTCTGTGTCAGTATTTCTTCTTGTCTAACCGCCATTACATGTTTGGGGGCTTTCTATTGTCTTTGGGGTTCTGCTCCGGGGCAGATAGCTTTCCTATTTCTATCTTTAGGTGTAGTTAGTTTCTCAGGCTGTGACGAGGCGTCTATGACCAACGTAGGAACGCTCCACGGCTGCCTCTAGTTGTTTTGGTTAGTCAGGGTACTGCAATCTCATAGATTCCAACTGCTCTGGTGTATTGCCTTTTTTGCCTGCACTCCTCAGCTACCGAAACATAACAGTATCACCGGCCTAAAATTTAAAATTGTATGGTACTCACAGAAGGGAAAAAATTTGTGAAAGAAAAAACGGTTGTCAGAGTTGTCAAAGATATTTTTCTGTTTGTTGCATTTTTTTTTTTTTCCCTCTGTATCTCTGGGTGCTGGGGAGAATTTTTTCTCTCAATGGAGTTTGCACAGTTGTCTGGCCGTGTGGATCAGCTTGCCACTGAGGTTCAGAGTATTGCTGCATATCTTGCTAGGTTGCCTGTTGTGGAACCTAGGATTCCCATGCCAGATTTGTTTTTAGGGGATCGAGATAAGTTTCAGAATTTCAAAAATAATTGTAAATTGTTTTTTGCCTTAAAATCTAAGTCCTCAGGGAACGCAGCGCAGCAGGTTCAAATTGTCATCTCTCTCCTGCGCGGCGATCCTCAGGATTGGGCTTTTTCCCTGACACCTGGGGATCCTGTTTTGAGTGATGTTGATGCATTTTTTCAGGCTTTGGGGTTATTGTACGATGAGCCTAATGTCACTGATCAAGCTGAAAAAGCTTTGTTGGCATTAAATCAGGGGCTTGATGACGCTGAGTTATACTGTCAGAGATTCCGCAGGTGGGCAGTCCTGACCAAGTGGAATGACGACGCTTTGGCGGCCCTTTTTCGGAAGGGTCTGTCAGATAATGTAAAGGATGTTATGGTGGGATTCCCTGTCCCCTCTGGTCTCAATGATTCTATGTCATTAGCGATTCAAATTGACAGACGTTTGCGTGAGCGGAGAAGTACGCGTGGAATAGTGTTGCCTTGTGAACCTGCTTCTGAATCCATGCAGTGTGATAGAGTGGTGTCTGGGGCACAGCGTCATGAGTTTCGAAAGCGCAATGGGCTATGTTTCTACTGTGGTGATGCCTCTCATGCTATTTCAGTCTGCCCTAAGCGGGGAAGACGTTTTGCACGCTCAGTTGTCTTGGGTAGTGTTCAGACTAAGTTTTTATTAACTGTCACTCTGATATGCTCTCTGTCCTCATTTTCTGCTCAGGCTTTCGTTGATTCTGGAGCAGCTATTAACCTGATGGATTATGATTTTGCTAAACGTTGTGGGTTTCCCTTGATACCCTTACAGAAGTCTATTCCCCTACTGGGGATCGATTCTACCCCTTTGGCTGAGAATAAACCTCAGTTCTCTACTCAGGTAATAATGAGGGTTGAACCTGATCATCAAGAGTGCTGCAAATTTTTGGTTCTGTATAATCTGCATGATATTATCGTACTGGGTTTCCCTTGGTTACAGTCTCATAATCCTGTTTTGGATTGGAAATCTGTGTCTATAACCAGTTGGGGCTGCCAATGTGTTAATACCAACACTCCTGTTTTTTCTGCCTCCCCCCAGGCTCAGGATGTTCCTGACTTTTTGATTGATTTTTCTGATGTATTTAGCGAAAGTAAATCTGCATCCTTGCCTCCCCATAGGAGCTATGACTGCGCTATTGAATTAGTGCCTGGTAGTAAATTCCCTAAAGGTCGCCTTTTTAACTTGTCTGTACCTGAACATGACGCTATGCGGTCTTATATCAAGGAGTCATTGGAGAAGGGTCATATCAGACCATCCTCTTCACCCTTAGGTGCCGGTTTTTTCTTTGTGGCCAAAAAGGATGGTTCATTAAGGCCGTGTATTGATTATCGTCTTTTGAACAATATTACTGTGAAATATCAATACCCGTTACCCTTGATTTCTGACATGTTTTCCAGGGTGAAAAACGCTACTTGGTATACCAAGCTTGACCTCAGGGGGGCATATAACCTTATTCGCATTAAGCACGGGGATGAATGGAAGACGGCATTCAATACCCCGGAGGGGCATTTTGAGTACCTTGTGATGCCCTTTGGGCTCACTAATGCTCCTTCTGTCTTCCAGTCCTTCATGAATGACATTTTCAGGGATTTTGTGGATAAATTTCTGATTGTTTATTTGGATGATATCTTGATTTTTTCTAATGACTGGGACTCTCATGTGAAACATGTTCGAACTGTATTCCAGATTTTGAGAGAGAATGCTCTGTATGTGAAGGGATCAAAGTGTCTTTTTGGCGTACAGAGGATCTCATTTCTGGGATTCATTTTGTCCCCATCTGTTATTGAAATGGACCCGGTCAAGGTTCAGGCCATCTGTGATTGGGTCCAACCTACTTCATTAAAGGCTCTTCAAAGATTTTTGGGTTTTGCCAATTTTTATCGTAAATTTATTGGTAATTTCTCTGTTATTGTTAAACCATTAACTGATTTGACCAAAAAGGGTTCTGATGTGGTGAATTGGCCTCCTGAGGCAGTCTCTGCATTTCAGGAACTTAAGCAGAGATTCACTTCTGCTCCTGTTCTACGGCAGCCTGATGTTTCTCTGCCATTTCAGGTGGAGGTTGATGCCTCTGAAATTGGGGCAGGTGCCGTTTTGTCCCAAAAAGATCCAGAGACCTCTAAAAGTAACCCTTGTGCCTTTTTCTCTCGAAAATTTTCTCCTACTGAACGTAATTATGACGTGGGTAATCGGGAGTTATTGGCCATGAAGTGGGCTTTTGAAGAGTGGAGACATTGGCTGGAGGGAGCCAAACATCAGGTGGTGGTCCTTACTGACCATAAGAATCTGGTTTATCTGGAATCTGCCAAGCGACTCAATCCTAGACAGGCCAGGTGGGCCTTGTTTTTCACACGTTTTAGTTTTGTGGTTTCCTTTCTTCCTGGCACTAAGAATGTTAAGGCGGATGCCCTCTCGAGGAGCTTCCTTGCGGACTCTCCTGAGTTATCTGATCCTTCTGTTATTTTGAAAGAGGGTGTAGTTCTTTCCGCCATCTCACCTAATTTGAGACTTGCTCTGGAGGGGTGTCAGGAGGATAGGCCCGAGCGCTGCCCTGTTGGAAAATTGTTTGTCCCGGACCAGTGGAAAAAGAGTGTGATGTCTGAGATTTATTGTTCCGCGTTGGCTGGGCATCCCGGAATTTTTGGTACCAGAGACTTGGTTAGTCGGTCCTTTTGGTGGCCTACCTTGTCTCGTGATGTCAGGGAATTTGTGCAGTCCTGCAGGACTTGCTCTCGCTCCAAGCCTTGCTCTCGCTCTAGTGGTTTGTTGATGCCATTGCCTGTGCCCAAGAGACCATGGACCCATATCTCTATGGATTTAATTTCCGACCTTCCTGTTTCTCAGAGAATGACCGCCATCTGGGTGATTTGTGATAGGTTTTCTAAGATGATACATCTTGTGCCATTACCTAAGTTGCCTTCCTCCTCTGAATTGGTGCCGTTGTTCCTTCAGCACGTGGTTCGTTTACACGGCATTCCTGAGAACATAGTGTCTGACAGAGGAGTCCAGTTTGTTTCCAGATTTTGGAGGACTTTTTGTTCTAAACTGGGTGTTCAATTGTCTTTCTCCTCGGCATTTCATCCTCAGACCAATGGTCAAACTGAGAGAACAAACCAGACATTGGAGACTTATCTAAGATGCTTTGTGTCTGCTGATCAGGATGACTAGGTCTCTTTTTTGCCTTTGGCTGAGTTTGCTCTTAATAATAGGGCTAGCTCTGCCACTTTGATGTCTCCGTTTTTCGATAATTCTGGGTTTCACCCTCGATTTTCTTCAGGACAGACGGAGGCTTCTGTCTGTCCAGGTGTTGACTCTGTTGTGGAGCGTATGCAACAGATTTGGGACCAGGTAGTGGAGAGGTTGTCCCTCTCTCAGGAGAGGGCCCAGCGGTTTGCTAACCAGCATAGGACTGATGGTCCTCGGTTTAAAGTAGGGGACTTGGTCTGGTTGTCCTCAAAAAATATTCCTATGAGAGTAGCATCTCCTAAATTTAAGCCTAGGTTCATTGGACCTTATAAGATCATAGAGATTCTTAATCCTGTTTCTTTTCGTTTGCTTTTTCCAGGGACATTTAAGATCCATAACGTGTTCCACAAGTCCTTGTTGAAGAGGTTTGTTGAGCCAGTGGTTCCTGCTGCTGTGCCTCCTGACCCTGTTTTGGTTGAGGGCAATCTGGAGTATGTGGTTGAGAAAATATTAGATTCTCGTTTTTCTAGACGGAAACTCCAGTATTTGGTTAAGTGGAGAGGTTATGGTCAGGAAGACAATTCTTGGGTGTTTGCTTCGGACATCCATGCTAGGAGACTCATCCGTGCGTACCATAGAACTCATCCTGACCGACCTGGTTGCTCAAATGAGGGTTCGGTGACCCCTCCTCAAGGGGGGGGTACTGTTGTGAGTGGGCTTGGGATGAGTTCTGAGCAGAGGCTCCTTCTGGTGGTTACAAGCGGTGCTGGTCTGTCCAGTGAAGATTGTGAGGATTGGGAATCAGGTGTTACTGACTGGTCTTATATAAGGGAGTCACCTTCCCATCAGGGTTGCCGGTGATCAATTGTTCTGGTCTGAATCCTTGATTCCTGTTTCCTTTGTAGCCTGCTGTGTCGTGTCTGCATCTCCTGCTAACAGATAAGACATTTTCTTCTTTTTGTTTTTGTGCTTGATTTTTGCATTTTGTCCTGCACTTCTGTGGGGGCCTTCAGGGTCCCCTCCGGGGGCTTTTGCCCTCTCAGTTTAGTTCAGCCACTGATGTTTGTACATTTGCTTTTTCCAGTTTTTTCAGTGGCTGCTGTTTTGATTTTGTTACACCAGAGAACTAATTTAGGTGGTAGAGGTCGTGTGATCTCAGGTGTTTTTGAAATTAGTAGAGTTGGTGCTTTTCAGGGTTTTCTGGGATTGCAGTAGGTACCCTTCCTATCCTTTTCTATTTAGTTAGTTTGGGCCCCAACGTTTGCTCATACTATTTTCTGTCTGTGTCAGTATTTCTTCTTGTCTAACCGCCATTACATGTTTGGGGGCTTTCTATTGTCTTTGGGGTTCTGCTCCGGGGCAGATAGCTTTCCTATTTCTATCTTTAGGTGTAGTTAGTTTCTCAGGCTATGATGCAATATAAGTTCGGCACACACCAATGATATGTGATGAAGAATTTTAATCAAAAGATTGTAGTACATACAACAAACGTTTCGGTCAATTTATGACCTTCTTCGGTGTACTATAACATAACAAAACATATGAACAAGTGAAATAATGTGCAAAACAATATTGTAAAACATAGGGCATATAAAGAAAGTATATACAGATGTTGATAATGAAAATCACATGATATGAGACTAGTGTAAGGACATATAATGCTCAGAAACTTCCAATATATTATATATATGGAGAAATGGAATACATGTATAGAGGAATAGAACGTCCCTCAGAACAAAGATTCAGGTAAAACATATAGAAATACATACCAAGTTATGTACTAGAAATCAGATGCAAATAAGCAGAGATAATACCTGGTGGAGAGGTGATGAGAAAAAATGAAGAGTGCACTGACTAACCTAGTCTGAGAAAAAAGCCACTGTGTAGAAATATATATTACTTACCCCAAGACACAGAACTGTGTAGTGGGTAAAAAAGCTGGGGAGGCAAAGAAAATGGCTATGGAGGTGCCGTGGTAATAGCCATAGAGGCACATAATGCAGAGTTGGAGCGATCATAAGGATCAGTGCTGGGAGTGATGACGCTTACCGTTATTGGTGCAGGCAGGAACGAAGCGGCTAGGACGCGGTATACCACCGCTTGTCTGGGAGCACTGAGGGGCCGCCGGTGGTGGCTTTTAAAGCCTGGTAAGTGTGCGGTCCGGACCGGAAGTTCGGTACCGGAAGTGAGGCGGCGTGCGTTCCAGCCATGCTGCCAGTGCGTTCCAAACACAGGAAGCAGTATGGAGGGTGGATGAAAAGTGCCTGGATGAGTAGTATAGCGTCATACAGTGTGGATACAACGGACTAGTAGTGCAGATAGCGATATAAATAGGCAGGAATGATGAAGTATAACATTTCAGTCAAGGAGTGAGACTGACAATAGTGGTGCTCCCAAGTTCTGTGCCCAAAAGGAGGTTTTAAATTCATTATGGCAGATTCTGAAAACAAGGAAAAGATGGTCATTGCACAGTAAAATAGAGCAAATATATCACATTGAGAATAACTTAAATAAACGATACAATATCATATTCTCTATTTAACCCTTTCGGGTGCAATGTGTCTAACTGATGAATCCAATAGGCTTCTCTTTTTTTGAGGAGACTAATGTGGTCACCCCCTCGGCGCGGTGTATGTACATGTTCAATAACTTGGTATTGGTGTTGTGCTATGTTATGACCCGATGATATGAAGTGATTAGGAATGGGAAGGAGAAGATTTTTACATCTAATCGTCGACTTATGTTTGGATATGCGGTTTTTTATAGCTTGTGTAGTCTCACCCACGTACAATAAGCCGCAAGGGCATTTGATGAGATAGACAACAAAACTGGAATTACACGTAAAGTAGTCTTTAATCTCGTATCTCTTGCCCGTATGTGGATGGTGGAACACGTTGCCTTTAATGATGTTGTTGCATTGTAGACATTGAAGACATGGAAATGTCCCATATTTGGGATTAGAGAGAAAACGTTGTCTAATGGGGGGGTGAGAGGTACCGATATCAGCTCTGATTAGATGGTCCCTAAGGTTTCGCGGTCGGCGGAAGCAAGGGAGGAATGGTCTATTGAATTCTTTGATAGATGGATGTGCGGTACTTAATAGGTGCCAATGGCGGCGTATACTGGTGTGGAGTCGATAGGCTATAGGGTGATAATCATGTACGAAGGCAATCCTGTCGTTCGTATCCGCTTTTGGCGGAGAGGAGCTCTCTGGGGGATCAAGTGTATGTTCGGGGTAACCTCTAGCGCGAAATTTGTCGCGCATTTCTTCGATGCGTGTATCTTTGATAGCTGCATTGGAGACGATTCTCTGAACTCGTTTGAGTTGAGATTTGGGAATAGAATCTTTAATTTTTGTTGGATGGAAACTTTTATAGAGCAACAAGCTGTTGCGATCTGTAGGTTTGGAATATATATCAGAAGAAAGCTTGTTGTTGCCTTCTCTGATAATACTTACATCCAAGAAATGTATTTTATCTTTGTCAAAGGTCATTGTAAAATCCAATCCTGGCCAAGAAGTGCACAGGAAGGAAAAGAAATCATTGAGGGTACTCAGGGAACCATTCCAGATGCAGAAGACGTCATCGATATATCTCTTCCACACGATGGCATGTGTGCGGAAGAGATGGTTATTATAGATTTTGCTGTCTTCATAGTGGGCAACGTAGCAATTAGCATATGGAGGTGCTGCGTTCGAGCCCATTGCGGTCCCCTTGGTCTGTAAATAAAAGTTATCCCCGAAAAGAAAAAAATTTTTGGTTAACAGGATTGTCAGTAATTCGCAGCACATGTCAATCTGATCCGAGTTAAAGGTAGAAGACTCTAGGAGTCTACGTACTGAGTGTATACCATCATGATGTGGTATGGAGGTATACAAGTCTTTGATGTCAAAAGTTACTAGAAGAGCCTCCTCGGGAATATGATCGATGTTGTGTATCATATTGAGAAAATCCCCTGTGTCTAGGAGAAAAGAGTGAGTTTGTTTAATCAGTGGTGTTAGTATTTTCTCCAAATACTTGGCAATTGGTGCAAAGATAGACTCAGTGGAGGCCACTATAGGTCTCCCAGGGGGGTTGGTCAGGTTTTTGTGTACTTTCGGTAGTACGTAGAAAACTGGAGTGATAGGAAATTTCTTTTGGAGGTAATCACCGGTCTTATTGTCAATAGTACCGTTTGAGATGTATTTAGATAAGGTGGTCTGGATGATAGACTTAATTTCATTGGTCGGGTCATGATCTAATTTTTGGTAAATGGAAGTATCATTCAATTGGCGATGGACTTCGCTCAAGTACATAGATTTATCTAAAACAACTATGGCACCCCCTTTGTCAGCTGGTTTAACTATGATATTCTTATCCTCCTGTAAATTACGTAGTGCCTGTTGGTCAAGAGATGTCATATTAGAGGGAAAGAATAACTTTTTCTTGTTCAGATCTGCTTTAAGATCACAGAATGTGTTCTGGATAAAGGAGATAAAGGTCTCAACAGCATGAGAGCCATATGGAGGTCTGAACGTACTCTTATTACGTAGTCCCAGTTGGTGAGCTGACAAGGACATGGAGGGGGTGTCTGTTTTAGTATGATCAACATTAGAAAAATACAATTTTAATCTTAACGATCTATAGAATCGTTGTAGATCCATGTCAAGTTTGAAAGTGTTGTAGCGATAGCTGGGACAAAAGGATAAACCCTTTTGCAGAAGTTGATGTTCTGCTATGCCCATGTTTTTGGACGAGATGTTGATGACCAGGGGGTTGTTACCTGGGAGCGAGTCACGCGGTTGAATTCTCTGTGAGTGTCTCTTTCCTCGACGGGTCCTCTTCTTCTGGTGGCCCGTCTCCTCTGTCCTAAAAAACGGTTGGGCTGAAAGGGTCTTTCTCGATCCGATCCAGAAGTGGAAGCATCTGTGGAGGACCTGTAGTAGGAGCGTGAGAAGTTCCCAGACGAGGGTTGTACTTGCCATTTGTAGACCCTTTGGTGTTCGTAGTCTTCGGTGTCACGGGCGAATTTATTCCTCTTTCTTGTCTCGGTCTCCCGGCGATGTAGGTTGATGGTATCATTAATCTTTGTTTTGAGGTTGGTGAATTCCTCTGGTGTGGTGGAAGCGGTAAGTTGATTCTCTATATTGGCGATCTCTTCTTTGCTTTTGATGATGGCTCGGTGGAGATGTTCCAATGTAAGGGTTATGAGATCAAAAGAACATTTGTTAATAATTTGTTCAAACTTGATACAAAAATCTTGTGAATCATGGAATAAAGTGGGACGTAGAGGAACGCGTAACCCTCTCGGTATCCTCTGGACTTTGAGGTATTCCGTGAGGGTAGCGCAGTGAAGTTCAAAGTTGGTGCACCTCCTGAGTTCCCTTTCTAAATCCCGGCCCCTAGTTTCTTTGGGGGGACACGTAGAAAATCGCTAGAAAGAGTGGATCGTGCTATAATATTGGATGTTTCATCCGCATTATATGAAAAAGTCAGGGATGATGACATTGCCCAGAAGCAGTGTGCTCAAAGAAAGGGGTAATATATGGAAATTAGTCGTAGGCACAACTGCTAGAAGAAAGATCTGTGGTGCCAGAGTAGGATCCCAATCCGTGCAATGATGCAATATAAGCTCGGCACACACCAATGATATGTGATGGAGAATTTTAATCAAAAGATTGTAGTACTAGGGGCCGGGATTTAGAAAGGGAACTCAGGAGGTGCACCAACTTTGAACTTCACTGCGCTACCCTCACGGAATACCTCAAAGTCCAGAGGATACCGAGAGGGTTACGCGTTCCTCTACGTCCCACTTTATTCCATGATTCACAAGATTTTTGTATCAAGTTTGAACAAATTATTAACAAATGTTCTTTTGATCTCATAACCCTTACATTGGAACATCTCCACCGAGCCATCATCAAAAGCAAAGAAGAGATCGCCAATATAGAGAATCAACTTACCGCTTCCACCACACCAGAGGAATTCACCAACCTCAAAACAAAGATTAACGATACCATCAACCTACATCGCCGGGAGACCGAGACAAGAAAGAGGAATAAATTCGCCCGTGACACCGAAGACTACGAACACCAAAGGGTCTACAAATGGCAAGTACAACCCTCGTCTGGGAACTTCTCACGCTCCTACTACAGGTCCTCCACAGATGCTTCCACTTCTGGATCGGATCGAGAAAGACCCTTTCAGCCCAACCGTTTTTTAGGACAGAGGAGACGGGCCACCAGAAGAAGAGGACCCGTCGAGGAAAGAGACACTCACAGAGAATTCAACCGCGTGACTCGCTCCCAGGTAACAACCCCCTGGTCATCAACATCTCGTCCAAAAACCTGGGCATAGCAGAACATCAACTTCTGCAAAAGGGTTTATCCTTTTGTCCCAGCTATCGCTACAACACTTTCAAACTTGACATGGATCTACAACGATTCTATAGATCGTTAAGATTAAAATTGTATTTTTCTAATGTTGATCATACTAAAACAGACACCCCCTCCATGTCCTTGTCAGCTCACCAACTGGGACTACGTAATAAGAGTACGTTCAGACCTCCATATGGCTCTCATGCTGTTGAGACCTTTATCTCCTTTATCCAGAACACATTCTGTGATCTTAAAGCAGATCTGAACAAGAAAAAGTTATTCTTTCCCTCTAATATGACATCTCTTGACCAACAGGCACTACGTAATTTACAGGAGGATAAGAATATCATAGTTAAACCAGCTGACAAAGGGGTGCCATAGTTGTTTTAGATAAATCTATGCACTTGAGCGAAGTCCATCGCCAATTGAATGATACTTCCATTTACCAAAAATTAGATCATGACCCGACCAATGAAATTAAGTCTATCATCCAGACCACCTTATCTAAATACATATCAAACGGTACTATTGACAATAAGACCGGTGATTACCTCCAAAAGAAATTTCCTATCACTCCAGTTTTCTACGTACTACCGAAAGTACACAAAAACCTGACCAACCCCCCTGGGAGACCTATAGTGGCCTCCACTGAATCTATCTTTGCACCAATTGCCAAGTATTTGGAGAAAATACTAACACCACTGATTAAACAAACTCACTCTTTTCTCCTAGACACAGGGGATTTTCTCAATATGATACACAACATCGATCATATTCCCGAGGAGGCTCTTCTAGTAACTTTTGACATCAAAGACTTGTATACCTCCATACCACATCATGATGGTATACACTCAGTACGTAGACTCCTAGAGTCTTCTACCTTTAACCCGGATCAGATTGACATGTGCTGCGAATTACTGACAATCCTGTTAACCAAAAATTTTTTTCTTTTCGGGGATAACTTTTATTTACAGACCAAGGGGACCGCAATGGGCTCGAACGCAGCACCTCCATATGCTAATTGCTACGTTGCCCACTATGAAGACAGCAAAATCTATAATAACCATCTCTTCCGCACACATGCCATCGTGTGGAAGAGATATATCGATGACGTCTTCTGCATCTGGAATGGTTCCCTGAGTACCCTCAATGATTTCTTTTCCTTCCTGTGCACTTCTTGGCCAGGATTGGATTTTACAATGACCTTTGACAAAGATAAAATACATTTTGTAAGGTTCTATGTATATATTCCTGAAACTCAGTTTGTTCGTCAGCCATTTTACTTTCTGTCTTGCTGCAGCTATCTTGCCCTCAGTCAAAATGGAGTTTCCAGCTTGCATGTTCCCGCCCTGATTCTCTCCTTTGCTTCTTAAGCAGCCACAGCTGAGCAATCAGTGCTTCAGAATCTAGCCTGCAGTGAACCTGTGACTTGACTCCTGTAAGCCTTGGACCTTGTACTCCAGCTATTCCTACTGAGGAACTCTGAAGCACTTGTGGACTCTGAACCCTGCTCTTTGAAAGACCCACGTTTGCATGGACTTACGGTAACAGAGAAGAAGATCCTGAATCTGAATTGGAGAGTGATTGCTGAGCTTGGATTACTGTGGCCTGCTGTGTCTCCTGTTTCTGTGTCTGCAAACTGTGTGACTATTTCTGCCAACTTGTATGAAGTAATACAGGACTTTTCTATATCAAACCTGTGACTCCTGTGTTTTCATCGCACCCAAGCACAAGACGCTATATGAACTGTACTACATACATTACAAGATTCTGAAGCCAAAACGTTAGTGTCTGCTGGGTCTGGAAGGCTGTGTCTGCTGTACTGTGGATATCAGACGTCCGGTTGTACTTTCTGTGGTGACAGTGGTTGTGACTTCTCACAACCATTCCAGGTGAGCAATTCCCTTAAGTTTTTTCTTTCTGCAGTGTTATCACAGGTAAACACTATTGTTTTTTTTTTTCTTTTCTCTTTTTTGTCTGCTGTAACTCTGGATATCAGATGTCTGGTTGAAACTTTCTGTGATGATAGTGGTTGTGACTCCTCACAACCATTCCAGGTGAGCAGTTCCCTTAATTTTTTTTTCTCTCTGCAGTGTTGCCACGGTGAACACTATTTTTTTTTTTTTCTCTCCTCTTCTTCCAGTAATCCTGTCTTAAAAGATCTGGAAAATGGAGGCCCGCATAAAGGAACTTTGCGGAGTGACTGATAATATCCTTGCAGATTTGCAGAATATAAAGACCCGTTTTACAAATCTACAGGACCTCAATAATCACAATTTGCAAGTGGTTGGACAGACTACCCAGGATTTGCGAGCCAGGATTGAGGTTCTAGAGGGGCGAGTCCAGGCTCCTGCCGTAGCCCCGAGTGCTGGGATTCCCAAGTTGCCCCCTTTTCGTTTTGGCGGTGAACGTGAGAAATTCAGGGGATTTATTAATCAATGCAATCTTTTTTTTTCTGCACATGCTTCACAATTTCCCACTGAACGATCTAAGGTGCTTACTATAATTATGTTGCTTACCAACAAGGCTTTAATGTGGGCAAACCCTCTGATTGAGACTGAGGATGATTGTTTGAATCACCTTGATGATTTTATTTCAGCCATGGGGCAGGTGTTTGATGACCCCAATCGAGGTGCAACAGCTGAAGCAGCCATGTTAGCTTTGCGCCAAGGTAAGCACTCGGTAGCTGAATATGCCTTGGATTTCAGGAGATGGGCCCTTGATACCACCTGGGACAGTTCCGCCAAAAAATCTATTTTTCGAAAGGGGTTATCTCCACTGATTAAGGATGAACTTGCTCGTGCCGACCCTCCCACTGCGTTAGGTGACTTTATTAACTACTGCATCCGTATTGATACTCGTCTGACTGAACGCAGGCAAGAGAGATGGTTCGAAAGCAATCGTACTAACCTTTTCCTACCTTCCTCTCCAGCTAAGGAACCTTTGAGTAGGATTACACGGGAACCTGAACCTGAACCCATGCAGGTAGACTCTTTACAACGACGGGTTAGTGATGCACGCAAGGAACATCGTTTTAAGGAGAATCTATGTTTCTATTGTGGTAATCAGGGCACTTCATTATAAACTGCCCCAGCCGTTCTCGTAAGACTACTGCAGCACTCATTCATTGTGAGTGTTGCGAGAGGGGATCTGTCAGGTCCGAGCCTCAGGCTCCAGAGAGATCTGCAGCAACAGATCTTGATTTCTCGGACTTAAACTCCGTTACCTCTGAGGACGTTGACTGTGTAAACGCTGCCATTTTTCAAGTTTCCTCAGCGGTGTCCCAGCTGAGTTGTAAGAAAAACAATTCTCATTGCTTTCTTTCCATCAAACTCTGGGTTGACTCAGCTTGGGTGTCTAGCTCTGCTATGATCGACTCAGGGGCAAGTGGAAATTTTATGGATGTCTCCTTTGCTCTGAAACAGGGAATACGTTCAGTGAAGAAGGCTGCTCCAGTACAGATGGAAACTGTGGATGGCTCCCTGCTGACCTCTGGACCAGTGGATCAGGAAACAGAGCCTTTGAGGGTTCTTATGGGTAAAGATCATCAAGAGAAACTGTCCTTTATGCTTATCTCTTCTCCCCACTTTCCCATTATTCTAGGGCTACCATGGCTGCAGGCTCAGAATCCTACCATTAACTGGGAGACCAAGGAATTACACTTTCCAGAGAAACAGATGAGTCCAAAAGTTTCAGCTTGCTCTGTTCCTAAAGGAATCATGTCAGTCCCTGAACTACCAGCTGTATACCAGGACTATGTGGATTTATGTGACAAGAAGAACGCTGACCAGCTTCCTCCTCACCGTCCATATGATTGTCCAATTGAATTATTGCCTGGAGCAGAGATACCTTTTGGTAAGATCTACCCCCTGGCGGGGCCCGAGCTAAAGGCTTTAAAGGATTACATAGATGAAAATCTAGCCAAGGGCTTCATACGCCCCTCTTCATCTCCTGCAGGTGCACCCATCTTCTTTGTAAAGAAGAAAGATGGATCTCTGAGACCATGCGTAGACTATAGGGAACTCAATAAGGTTACTATTAGAAACCGTTATCCATTGCCTTTAATCCCTGAGTTATTGGAGAGAGTGCGACATGCCAAAATTTTTTCTAAACTAGATCTTCGTGGGCCTATAACTTAGTCCGTATTAGACCTGGGGATGAATGGAAGACTGCATTCAGGTCACGCTATGGACACTTTGAATATCTAGTTATGCCTTTTGGTCTGAGTACCGCCCCAGCCACTTTCCAACACTTGGTGAATGACATCTTCAGGGATCTCCTAGATACATTCGTGGTAATTTACTTGGATGATATTCTAATTTTTTCTAACTCCACAGAGGAACATCATGGACATGTGAGAATGGTCTTGGAACGTCTAAGACAAAATCATCTTTACATCAAACTTGAAAAGTGTGAATTCCATAGGACCGAAATTCAATTTCTGGGTATGTACTGTCTACACAAGGAATTAGTATGGATGGAAGCAAAACCCAAGCCATCAAGGATTGGCCAAGTCCTAGAAATGTGAAGGAGGTACAGCGCTTCATCGGGTTTGCCAACTTCTATAGACGTTTCATTAGAAATTTCTCTGAGGTAGTGTCACCTATCACTCAACTTACCCGGAAAGAGTCTAGGTTTTCCTGGACTCCCAAGCCCAGGAAGCATTTTCCCGTCTAAAAGATAAATTTACCACTGCACCTATCCTAGTACATCCCAACCCCGAGCTTGCCTTCATAATAGAGGTGGATGCTTCAGACTGTGCCGTTGGAGCTATACTCTCTCAGAGAACAGGTGAGAAGAATGTCTTGCATCCCTGTGCCTTCTTTTCCCAGCAGTTGTCTTCGGCTGAGAGGAACTACGATGTGGGCAATAGAGAGTTGTTGGCCATTATTGCCGCCTTCAAAGAATGGAGACACCTTCTTCAGGGAGCTGCACAGCAAATAGTCGTCCTGACAGACCATCGTAACCTTGAGTTTATCAGGTCGGCTAAGTGCCTGACTCCTCGCCAGGCTCGCTGGAATCTTTTCTTAAACCAATTTAATTTTATCATCTCTTATAGACCAGGATCGCGCAATGGAAAGGCTGATGCACTCTCTAGGATTTACTCAGCAGAGACACGTCCAATTACTCCTCCTAAGACTATTCTTCCTGACTCTAGATTCCTAGGAGTAATTCATAATCAAGACCTACTTAAGGACATCAAGGAAGCATACCATGCGGATTCCTTTTTGGCACAACCCCCAAGGGACGTAAGTCTTGTCTTTAAGAATGGTGTGTGGATTCAGGGACAACGTCTGTATATTCCTGAAACAGTCAGATTAAGAGTATTGCAACTCATTCACGATTCCAAGATAGCTGGGCATAGAGGAATTCTAAAGACACAGGAATTTCTTTCTCGTTTCTTTTGGTG
This sequence comes from Oophaga sylvatica, assembly GCA_033576555.1. Classification (NCBI taxonomy): domain Eukaryota; kingdom Metazoa; phylum Chordata; class Amphibia; order Anura; family Dendrobatidae; genus Oophaga; species Oophaga sylvatica. The sequence goes on from JARQOD010001630.1 coordinate 73,032, forward strand.
GCCCACTTGCAGGAAGGATGTTTTGAATTATGTCACTTCATGTGAGGTCTGTGCAAGATGCAAAACACCTCGCTCCTCACCAACTGGTCTGTTACAGCCTCTTCCCATCCCGTCCCGCCCGTGGGGATCCATTTCTATGGACTTCATTGTGGAGTTACCAACCTCTCAGGGGAAGAACACCATTCTAGTGGTGGTTGACCGTCTAACAAAGGCAGCTCATTTTATCCCTTGTGTCGGCTTACCCACTGCAAAACAGACATCAGATTTGATGATTAAAGATGTGTTTCGCTTACATGGAGTACCGGATGAGGTTATTTCGGATCGAGGGGTGCAATTCACTTCTAGGTTTTGGCAAAATTTCTGTGCAGCATTGGACATTAAAGTAAACCTTTCTTCTGCTTTTCATCCCCAGACTAATGGACAGACCGAACGAACCAATCAAACCCTGGAGCAGTATCTCCGCTGCTTTATCTGCCACCTACAGGATGATTGGGTGGATCTACTTCCATTAGCTGAGTTCTCGTATAACAACTCTCAGAGTGCCTCCACTAAACAGTCTCCTTTTTACTCTAATCTAGGTTATCATCCTAACATTCTACCACGATTTCCCATAGAAACGCCTTTACCAGCAGTGGCTGAAAGAATCACGTCTTTACAGAAGAATATGGATCTTCTAAAGGAAAATCTGGAATCGGCTCAAGAAAGGTACAAGAAAGCAGCAGATAAATTTCGTAAACCTGCACCAGCTTTCAAGGTAGGAGACTTGGTCTGGCTGTCAACCAGAAATCTTAAGTTAAGGATTCCATCGTCTAAGTTGGGACATAAGTACATTGAACCCTATAAAATCAGTAAAATTATAAGTGCCGTTGCTTGTCGTCTTCATCTGCCCAGAACTATGAGAATCCACCCTGTCTTTCATGTATCCCTACTAAAGGCTGCGACACCCAATACGTTTCCTGGACGTTCCTCTCCTTGCCCTGACCCAGTGCTAGTCGATGGTCAGGAAGAATTTGTGGTGGAAAGGATTTTAGATTCCAGGTTGTATAGAAATCAGTTACAATATCTGATTAAATGGCAGGGCTACCCAGTGGAGGACAACTCATGGGAACCGGTCAATAACGTTAATGCTCCTCGCTTGCTCCGTCAGTTTCATCAGAGGTACCCACACAAGCCTGGTCTGAGGTCATCCGGAGGTTGTCCTTAAGGGGGGAGTAATGTAAGGTTCTATGTATATATTCCTGAAACTCAGTTTGTTCGTCAGCCATTTTACTTTCTGTCTTGCTGCAGCTATCTTGCCCTCAGTCAAAATGGAGTTTCCAGCTTGCATGTTCCCGCCCTGATTCTCTCCTTTGCTTCTTAAGCAGCCACAGCTGAGCAATCAGTGCTTCAGAATCTAGCCTGCAGTGAACCTGTGACTTGACTCCTGTAAGCCTTGGACCTTGTACTCCAGCTATTCCTACTGAGGAACTCTGAAGCACTTGTGGACTCTGAACCCTGCTCTTTGAAAGACCCACGTTTGCATGGACTTACGGTAACAGAGAAGAAGATCCGGAATCTGAATTGGAGAGTGATTGCTGAGCTTGGATTACTCTGGCCTGCTGTGTCTCCTGTTTCTGTGTCTGCAAACTGTGTGACTATTTCTGCCAACTTGTATGAAGTAATACAGGACTTTTCTATATCAAACCTGTGACTCCTGTGTTTTCATCGCACCCAAGCACAAGACGCTATATGAACTGTACTACATACATTACACATTTCTTGGATGTAAGTATTATCAGAGAAGGCAACAACAAGCTTTCTTCTGATATATATTCCAAACCTACAGATCGCAACAGCTTGTTGCTCTATAAAAGTTTCCATCCAACAAAAATGAAAGATTCTATTCCCAAATCTCAACTCAAACGAGTTCAGAGAATCGTCTCCAATGCAGCTATCAAAGATACACGCATCGAAGAAATGCGCGACAAATTTCGCGCTAGAGGTTACCCCGAACATACACTTGATCCCCCAGAGAGCTCCTCTCCGCCAAAAGCGGATACGAACGACAGGATTGCCTTCGTACATGATTATCACCCTATAGCCTATCGACTCCACACCAGTATACGCCGCCATTGGCACCTATTAAGTACCGCACATCCATCTATCAAAGAATTCAATAGACCATTCCTCCCTTGCTTCCGCCGACCGCGAAACCTTAGGGACCATCTAATCAGAGCTGATATCGGTACCTCTCACCCCCCCATTAGACAACATTTTCTCTCTAATCCCAAATATGGGACATTTCCATGTCTTCAATGTCTACAATGCAACAACATCATTAAAGGCAACGTGTTCCACCATCCACATACGGGCAAGAGATACGAGATTAAAGACTACTTTACGTGTAATTCCAGTTTTGTTGTCTATCTCATCAAATGCCCTTGCGGCTTATTGTACGTGGGTGAGACTACACAAGCTATAAAAAACCGCATATCCAAACATAAGTCGACGATTAGATGTAAAAATCTTCTCCTTCCCATTCCTAATCACTTCATATCATCGGGTCATAACATAGCACAACACCAATACCAAGTTATTGAACATGTACATACACCGCGCCGAGGGGGCGACCGCATTAGTCTCCTCAAAAAAAGAGAAGCCTATTGGATTCATCAGTTAGACACATTGCACCCTAAAGGGTTAAATAGAGAATATGATATTGTATCGTTTATTTAAGTTATTCTCAATGTGATATATTTGCTCTATTTTACTGTGCAATGACCATCTTTTCCTTGTTTTCAGAATCTGCCATAATGAATTTAAAACCTCCTTTTGGGCACAGAACTTGGGAGCACCACTATTGTCAGTCTCACTCCTTGACTGAAATGTTATACTTCATCATTCCTGCCTATTTATATCGCTATCTGCACTACTAGTCCGTTGTATCCACACTGTATGACGCTATACTACTCATCCAGGCACTTTTCATCCACCCTCCATACTGCTTCCTGTGTTTGGAACGCACTGGCAGCATGGCTGGAACGCACGCCGCCTCACTTCCGGTACCGAACTTCCGGTCCGGACCGCACACTTACCAGGCTTTAAAAGCCACCACCGGCGGCCCCTCAGTGCTCCCAGACAAGCGGTGGTATACCGCGTCCTAGCCGCTTCGTTCCTGCCTGCACCAATAACGGTAAGCGTCATCACTCCCAGCACTGATCCTTATGATCGCTCTAACTCTGCATTATGTGCCTCTATGGCTATTACCACGGCACCTCCATAGCCATTTTCTTTGCCTCCCCAGCTTTTTACCCACTACACAGTTCTGTGTCTTGGGGTAAGTAATATATATTTCTACACAGTGGCTTTTTTCTCAGACTAGGTTAGTCAGTGCACTCTTCATTTTTTCTCATCACCTCTCCACCAGGTATTATCTCTGCTTATTTGCATCTGATTTCTAGTACATAACTTGGTATGTATTTCTATATGTTTTACCTGAATCTTTGTTCTGAGGGACGTTCTATTCCTCTATACATGTATTCCATTTCTCCATATATATAATATATTGGAAGTTTCTGAGCATTATATGTCCTTACACTAGTCTCATATCATGTGATTTTCATTATCAACATCTGTATATACTTTCTTTATATGCCCTATGTTTTACAATATTGTTTTGCACATTATTTCACTTGTTCATATGTTTTGTTATGTTATAGTACACCGAAGAAGGTCATAAATTGACCGAAACGTTTGTTGTATGTACTACAATCTTTTGATTAAAATTCTCCATCACATATCATTGGTGTGTGCCGAGCTTATATTGCATCATTGCACGGATTGGGATCCTACTCTGGCACCACAGATCTTTCTTCTAGCAGTTGTGCCAACGACTAATTTCCATATAGTTTCTCAGGCTGTGACGAGGCGTCTAGGACCAACGTAGGAACGCTCCACGGCTGCCTCTAGTTGTTGTGGTTAGTCAGGGTACTGCAATCTCATAGATTCCAACTGCTCTGGTGTATTGCCTTTTTTGCCTGCACTCCTCAGCTACCGAAACATAACACAAATGTTTTTAAGGGGTTAAATGACTTTGGGCCACTGATCTCATTCCACCCTTCGATCCCCCATAATGGCTATGTGGCCCTCCAAAGAAATGCCACCCCACACCATTATTGACCCACTGCCAAACCGTTCATGCTGAAGTATGTTGCAGGCAGCAGGTTCACACTCAGCACATGTGACAGAGTCTGGAGATGTCGTGGAGAGCGATCTGCTGCCTGCAACATCCTTCAGCATGACCGGTTTGGCAGTGGTTCAGTAATGGTGTGGGGTGGCATTTCTTTGGAGGCCGCACAGCCCTCCATGTGCTTGTCAGAGGTAGCCTGACTGCCATTAGGTACCGAGATGAGATCCTCAGACCCCTTGTGAGACCATATGCTGGTGCGGTTGGCCCTGGGTTCCTCCTAATGCAGGACAATGCCAGACCTCATGTGGCTGGAGTGTGTCAGCAGTTCCTGCAAGATGAAGGCATTGAAGCTATGGACTGGTCTGCCCGCTCCCCAGACCTGAATCCGATTGAGCACATCTGGGACATCATGTCTTGCTCCATCCACCAATGTCACGTTGCACCAGACTGTCCAGGAGTTGACGGATGCTTTAGTCCAGGTCTGGGAGGAGATCCCTCAGGAGAACATCTGCAACCTGATCAGGAGCATGCCCAGGCCTTGTAGAGAGGTCATACAGGCACAGGGAGGTCATACAGGCACGTGGAGGCCACACACACTACTAAGCATCATTTTGACTTGTTTCCACTTTAATTTTGTCTTGTTTTGATTTTCATTTTGACTTGTTTCCACTTTCATTTTGGGGGTATCTCAAAATCCAAGCCTCCATTGGTTAAAAAATTTGATTTCCATTGATGATTTTTGTGTGATTATGTTGACAGCACATTCAACTTTGTACACAGCAAAGTATTCAATGAGAATATTTCATTCATTTAGATCTAGGATGTGTTATTTGAGTGTTCCCTGTATTTTTTGAGCAGTGTATATATACTAGCTATGAACCAGTTCTACGCCCGGGTGGCAAGCATTTTTATTGGTATGTGGTCTCTCATCCTGGTATGTGCTGCCCCCTCCTATCCTGGTATGCATGGCACCCCTCATCCCTATACTGGTATGCATGGTCCCCTCACCCCCCAATCCTGATATGCATGGTCCCCTCACCCACAATCCTAGTATGCATAGTCCCCTCACCCCCCAATCCTGGAATGCATGGTCCCCTCACCCCCCAATCCTAGTATGCATGGAGACCTCACCCCCTATACTGTTAAGCATGGTCCCCTCACCCCCCAATCCTGATATGCATGGTCCCCTCTCCCTCTATACTGTTAACCCCTTAATGACCGCCGATACGCCTTTTAACGGCGGTCATTAAGGGTACTTAATTAATTAATTAATTAACGGTGCTGTGGAAAAATTAATTAATTAATTAACGGCAGTCATTAAGGGTACTTAATTAATTAATTAATTAACGGCGCTGTGGAAAAAGTGAATAGCGCCCCCAGAGGCGCATTTTCTCCGGGTCTCGGCTACCGGGGGTAGCCGAGACCCCAGAGAACATGAATCGGGTCGGTTTTTACCGACACCGATGTTGCGATCGCCGTTATTAACCCTATAACGGCGACCGCAACAAAAAAAAAAAAAGTTGTGCCATTTAATTTCTCTGTCCTCTGATGTCATCGGACATCAGAGGACAGAGAAAAAGGGTCCCCGGGACCCCCATGTGGCCCCCGATGTCCTGTATGTGGCCCCAGGCCCTCCGGTGTCCCCCGGGGCCGGCGCGATGAAGAACATGGCGGGCGCATGCTCAGTGCGCCCGCCGCTAAGTGCCGCTGTGCTGGTGGGGGGATGGGCAAATATTCTCTGGGGTCTCGGCTACCAGGGTAGCCGAGACCCCAGAGAACATGATCCGGGTCGGTATTCACCGATCCCGTGTTTGCGATCGCGTCTATGCAAGCATAAATGCGATCGCAAAAAAAAAAAAAAAAATGATTTCTCTCCCCTCTGATGTGATCGCACATCAGAGGGGAGAAAATGAGGGTCCCCCGATCGCCCCCCCGTATACTTACCGGTGTCCTCCGTCCTCCCGCAGGCCCCAGGATCCCGGCGTCTTCTTCCTGCAAAAAAAAATGCCGGGCGCATGCGCAGTGCGCCCGCCGATCTGCTTGGCGGCAGATTCAAAAAAAGTTTCATTCATTCTCCAGAAAGTGCATTTTGATCACTGTGATAAACTATCACAGTGATCAAAATAAAAAAAATAGTACATACCCCCCCATTTATCACCTCCTTAGTTAGGGACATATAATAAAAAATAGAAATTATATTATTTTCATTTTTCTTTTAGGGTTAGGGTTATAATTAGGGTTAGGGTTATAAATTAGGGTTAGGGTTATAATTAGGGTTAGGGTTAAGCTGGGTTCATAACTGCGTTATGGCAGTCCGTTAACGGACTGCGTTACACCGGGGATAACGCGTGTAAAGGCAGTCCGTTAACGCTGCCATTCACCCCCATTTGAGGGCGCATCGCGACGCATGCCGTAAAGCGGCATGCGTTTGCGACGTGCCATCATTCAGTGACGGAGTCTCGGACGCGGCCTGCAGCGTCTGGGCTCCGTCACCGCTAGCGCAGATGAATCATCTGCTGATTCTTCTGCGCTAGTGGGTATAGCATAACGCGATCGTGTTATGCTATACCGTTACCAGCCCGTCAACGCTATGTGTTGAACGGGCTGGTAAAAACGCAAAATGAACCTAGCCTTAGGGTTAGGGTTATAATTAGGGTTAGAATTAGGGTTAGGGTTACAATTAGGGTTAGGGTTAAAATTAGGTTAGGGTTACAATTAGAGTTAGGGTTACAATTAAGTTAGGGTTACAATTAGGGTTGGAATTAGGGTTGGGATTTAGGTTAGGATTAGGGTTGGGATTAGGGTTAGGGTGTGTTGGGGTTAGGTTGGAGCTAGAATTGAGGATTTCCACTATTTAGGCACATCAGGGGTCTCCAAACACACATGGCGTTCAAAAAGTCAAATGGCGCTCCCTCCCTTCCGAGCCCTGCCGTGCGCCCAAACAGTGTTTACCCCCAACATATGGGGTATCAGCGTACTCAGGACAAATTGCTCACCAATTTTGGGGTTTTAATTTCTCCTGTTACCCTTGGGGAAAATAAAAAATGCTGGCTAAAAAAACATTTTGAGAAAAAAAAATGATTTTTCATTTTCATGGCTCTGCGTTTATAAATTTCTGTGAAACACTTGGGGGTTCAAAGTGCTCACCACACATCTAGATAAGTTCCTTAAGGGTCTAGTTTCCAAAATGGGGTCACTTGTGGGGGGTTTCCACTGTTTAGACACATCAGGGGGTCTCCAACACGACGTGGCTTTTCAAAAAGTCAAATGTCCCTCCCTCCCTTCCGAGCCCTGCCGTGCGCCCAAACAGTGGTTTACCCCAATATATGGGGTATCAGCGTACCAGGACAAATTGCACACCAATTTGGGGTTCTAATTTCTCCTTTACCCTTAGGAAAATAAAAAATAGCTGGGTAAAAAAACATTTTTGAGAAAAAAAAATGATTTTCTTTCACGGCTCTGCGTTTATAAATTTCTGTGAAGCACTTGGGGGTTCAAAGTGCTCACCACACATCTAGATAAGCTCCTTGGGGGTCTAGTTTCAAAATGGTGTCACTTGCAGGGGTTTCTACTGTTTAGGTACATCAAGGGCTCTGCAAACACAACATGAAGCCCGCAAACATTCCATTTAAAGTCCCGCATTACAAATGGCCTCCTTCCCTTCCAAGCACTCCCCCTGCGCCCAAACAGTGGTTTCACCCCACATATGGGGTATCACGTACTCAGGAAAAATTGCACAACAACTTTTTGGGTCCAATTTCTCCTGTTACCCTTGGGGAAAATAAAAAAAAATAGCGGCTAAAGAATAATTTTTGAGGAAAAAATGATTTTCTATTTTCACGGCTCACTTTTAATTTCTGTGAAGCACTTTGGGGTTCAAAGTGCTCACCACACATCTAGATAAGTTCCTTAAGGTCTAGTTTCCAAAATGGTGTGATTTGTGGGGGGTTTCGACTGTTTAGGCGTATCAGGGGCTCTCCAAACGCGACATGGCGTCCAATTTCAATTCCAGCCAATTTTGGTTTGAAACAGTCAAACGGCGCGCCTTCACTTCCAAGCCCTGCCGTGCGCCAAACAGTGTTTACCCCCACATATGGGGTATCGGCATGCTCAGGACAAGTTGCACAAAAACTTTTGGGGTCTTGTTACCCTTGGGGAAAAAAAAAATTGGGGTGAACAGATCGTTTTTTGTGGAAAAAATATGATTTTTTATTTTCACGGTTCTATGTTATAAACTTCTGTGAAGCACTTGGGTTCAAAGTGCTCACCACACATCTAGATAAGTTTCCTTAGGGTCTAATTTCCAAATGGGGTCACTTATGGGGGGGTTTTTCCCCTGTTAGACACATCAGGACCTCTACAAACACACATGACGTCCAGCCAATTCTGCGCTGAAAAAGTCAAACGGCGCTCCTTCCCTTCCAAGCTCTGCCTTGCACCCAACAGTGGTTTTACCCCCACATATGGGGTATCAGCATGCTCAGGACAAATTGCACAAAAACTTTTGGGGTCTTGTTACCCTTGGGAAAATAAAAATTGGGGTGAAAAGAAATTTTTTTTGTGAAAAATATAAAAAGTCAAATGTTGCTCCTTCCCTTGCAACCCTTGCGTGCACCCAAAAAGTGGTTACCCCCACATATGGGGTATCGGCTTAATCAGGAGAAATTGCACAACAAATTTTGTGGGTTTATTTTTTCTTTTAACAGTTGTGAAAATAAAAAAAATAGGTTCCGAAGTAAAGTTTTTTGCAAAAAAAGTTAAATGTATAATTTTTTCCTTCCACATTGCTTCAGTTCCTGTGAAGCACGTAAAGGGTTAATAGACTTCTGAATGTGGTTTTGAGCACCTTGAGGGGTGCAGTTTTTAGAATGGTGTCACTTTTGGCTATTTTCTATCATATAGACCCCTCAAATGACTTCAAATGTGAGGTGGTCCCTAAAATAAAAATGGTGTTGTAAAAATGAGAAATCGCTGGTCAACTTTTAACCCTTATAACTTCGTAACAAAAAAAAAATTTTGGTCCCAAAATTGTGCTGATGTAAAGTAGACATGTGGGAAATGTTATTTATTAAGAAATTTGTGTACATATCTCTCTGATTTAAGGGCAAAAAAAATGTAAAGTTTGAAAATTGTTAAATTTTCAAAATTTTCGCCATATTTCCGTTTTTTTTCATAAATAAACAGTCTATAAAAAAATTTTCCACTAACGGAATACAGTATTCACGAAAAAACAATCTCAGAATCACGGGATTCTTAAAAAGCTCCAAGTTTTAACCATAAATGCGGGTCAGAATGTAAAAATTGGCCCTGTCTTAAGTCAAAATGCTCTGTCACTAAGGGGTTAACAGGTCCCCTCTCCCCCTATACTGTATTCATGGTCCCTCACCCCCCTATCCTGGCATGTATGGTCCCCTCCACCCCCATCCTGAATGCTGTAAACTGCACACAACAAAAAAAAAATATATAACTCACCTTTCTTCCCTGGCTCCAGCCTGTCCCTTTTCTGCCGGGGGAGGTGGCGTCGGATACCCATCCCAAACCGCGCTGTCCGGCGCCATATTGCAAAGGGGACACACTCAAATGTGTCTTAGTAAAATGGCCGGATAACGCATGCGCATCCGATTCCATTCGACTCCTGCCCGGGTCCTGGCGAAAGAAAGCGCCCGGCAACGCTCCTCCTGTCAGGTAAATAAATAGGCGACGGAGATCGCGGTAGCATCCAGCTACGTGTACCGTGACTCGGCGTCAACACACTCCCTTACCTTAACCGCTGGATGCCGCTTCTGTCGACCAACGGCGCATCTAAAAGGCTTCAAGTACGCTCCCAGCGTTTTAATTAATATATATTAATTTAATAATATATATATATATACACACACACCGTATTCTAGTTAATTTTAAAATCTATCTATTGTAACAACCTTGACTTGTGGTGACAAGTACGCGGCAATCATTTACCAGTTTTAAATTATCTAAATATAGATATATACTATATATTTTTTGAAGAATATTTCTGTAACGGGTCGGAGGCGGAACCTCGACTTTATAACAAGGAGGTTTCCTTGTAAAGGAGCGGGTGGCGCCCGGGGGGGACGGACAGGAAATCACTGCAAGTGACGGGGCAGTCTCTGGACAGACAGGCGGGTACCGGCAAGGACCGGGGCATCTCTGGATAGCCAGGTAACACGGCAATGACCGGGGCAGTCTCTGATAAACAGGAGGAAGGCACGGCAAGGCCCGGGCAGTCTCGGAAGACAGGCGGGTAGTCACGGCAATGACCGGGCTCCTGGAAGACAGCAGTATCACGGCAATGACCGGGGGGGTCTCGAATGGACAGGCATAGTCACGGCAAGTGACCGGGGCATTCTGAAGGACAGGTATATACCCTGAGATGGTGGAGCCTCCCCGGAGGCAGCAGCAATGACAGATGAGCCCCCCAAGTAGCGGCGAAGTCCTGGAATAGCCGTGGACACCGCATTATGGCCAACCCCAGGGGCTTGCAGGCAGATGGCAGATGAGCCCCCCAAGGGCAGGCGAGAGTTCTGGAATTGCCGTGGTCACCGCAAGTGACCCGAACCTCCAGTAGGTTTCGGCAGATGGCAGTGACCCCCCAATGAGGAGGGATTCTTGGAATACCGATGGCACCGCATTACGGCCGAACCCCAGGCAGCTCGGACAGGTGCAGACACAAACTGGCGGAAACGCATAAACGGACCCTGGGGGCTAAAGCAGAGTAAACATGCAATAACAACATTGCCGGGCACCTCCATTAAGGGAAGACTTTAATAGGGTGGAGTCCCTCCGGCATTGCCGGGACCTTTTGAAAATCGCGCGGCCCCTTTAAAGCGGGGACGCGCCGCGCGCCCCAAGTCCATACAGGAAGGAGCCGCCGGCCCACAGGCGGAAGGAGGACGCGACGCGGTAAGGGGGCGACGTCCCGCCTGGCAAGGACCGTCGCAGGGGGGGGGAAAGCGCCCGCCTGGCGAGGGCAGGACGCCGGCGCACAGAACCCCCCCCTTTAGGCCCCCCCTTTTTTAGGCCAGAAAGAAATTTACTAGGATAGAGGGGCATGGGGTGTTCTCCCGAGGCTCCCACGTTCTCTCCTCCGGACCAAAACCCCTTCCAATCCACCAAAAATAGGTCTTTCTTCCTACCCTTTTGGGGCCAAATGTTCCTACCTCAAATTCGTCTTCACAGACCGGAGAGAGGGTACCTTAACTTACAAAAGAGTTAAGTACCACCGGTTGAGGAAGATACATAAGGATTGGAACCGCAAATTGGCCGGGAGTTTCCAAAAGACCCCGGTTACTGACGATGATCCAAAAGGACCATGACCGAGGGCCTAACTTGTAAAGAATCTTGAGCCGGACATACTTGGACGAAAGTCAAACCTATCCCCAGGACAATTGAGGGGATCCAGACGTTTTTTGTCACATGTTTCTTCATGCGCTCGATGACAGAAGTGCGGACCGGTACTCTCCCATTGGAGGAAAATTCGTTAACCAGGGATTCCACACTGGATTGTCCACAGAAGGAGAAGGAAAGGATCCGAGGGTTTGACCGAAGACTACAAAAAACGGAGATTTGGAGGAAATTCCTCTCGTATTGTTGTAAGAAATTTCCCAAGGCAGAGATCCCCCATCAGAATGGTGGATTAACGAATGCCGAGATAACTGGTCAATTCTATTGATTCGCCGACTTTTCCATGGACTGCGGTGTAAGCGGAGGAGAAATCCAAGTACTCTAGCAACTTACAAGTGGCTCTCCAAAACTGAGGGAACGTACCCCCGACCACACAATTGCGAGGCAGACCATAAGACGGAAGAGTCGGATAAAGTCTTTAGCCAACTCGGTGCAGACGGAACCCGCAGGGGAAAAAGAAGTGAGCCATCTTGGAAAATCGTCAAACGACCACCCAAATGACCGTACAACCGGCAGGACGGGCAACGATAAGTCCAGGCTAATGCTGCCAGGGGCAGCGGTACAGGAACGAAGAAACGGCCGCAGCAGGTTCTCGGAACTTTGTTGCGGCACAGGAACACAGCAAAACAAAGTCTAACGTCCTGTGCGGTAGGCCACCATAAGCCGATAATGAGCTAAAGGGTCTTTTCTGACCACGTGGCCAGCTAGTTTAACCGAATGACCCCATGAGGATTCTCTCCCATCGTTACCGATACGAACTCTTACCAAGAGGGAGACATTAACCACGGAGCCACCTGCACAATGGCGGATCGATGAATGTTTAGGTTCCTCCTCGAGCCACCCAGGAAGACCGGACAAGCGCCGCCTTATGTTCTTGTCGGCCGGGCAAAAATGTAAAGAAAAAAAAGCGGGCAAAAACAAGACCACCGGGCTGGCGAGGGTTAATCCTGGATGCTGGAGAAGCCAGATTTTTGTGGTCAGGTAAATGATTACCGATAAAGCCCCCCGATAGGTAACGCCCTCCTCCAATGCCACTTGATGGCCAATAACTCCGGTCCCTATGGAGTAATTGCGCTCAGAAGAGAGAAAGTTTGGAAAGAAGCCGCAAATACCATCCTCCCGGATGAAGATTTTTGAGTAAGTACCGCTCCGGCCCAAAGGGAAGCCCACCTCCAGGAAGAACTGCTTGTTGCCGTCCGGGCGATGCAGCACTGGAGCGGAAGAAAGGCCTGTTTTAAAGAAAGAAAGGCCTCCTCTGCTTCGGGCGCCACTGTTTTGGGATTACATCCTTGCGGTGAGCGCGAGATTGAGCAGCCGGAAGAAAGTGCGGTATGAAAAGGCGGTAATAATTGGCATCCCAGGAAACCGCTGAATGGCTTAACCCCTCCGTCGGGGCCATTTCCGATGGAAAAACAGTTTCCCCGGACCTTCTAGGCCTGCTAAAATGAGTAGCCCAAAAACAAGCGAGGTCTCTCAAAAGGCACTTCTCAATTTGGCGAAGAGGTGATTCGCCTGACCTGAACAGAACTGACAAACATCCCTCCGGTGAGACTGGAGATCCGGAGAGAAACCAAGATGTCGTCTAGGTACACCACAACGCAGAGTTAGAAGGTCCCGGAAGATGTCATTGACCAACTCCTGAAAGACTGCTGGAGCATTTACAGAGACCAAAGGGCATCACCAAATACCGTAGTGGCCGTCCCGGTGTTGAATGCCGTCTTCCATTCATCTCCCCGACGAATACGGACTAGGTTATATGCCCCACGAAATCCAGTTTGGTGAAGATTCAGCCCCCTCAGACGATCAAACAATTCTGGAATGAGCGGAAGAGGGTACTTATTCTTCACCGGATCAAATTTAGGCCTCTGTATCAATACAGGGACGGAGAGAGCCGTCTTTTTTTTACAAGAAGAAACCTGCTCCCGCTGGGGAGTGGATTTCCGATGAATCCCTTTGGCCAAATTCTCCTCGATATATTCGGACATCGACCTGGTCTCAGCAGCGGACATGGGTAAATACGCCCACGGGGAGGCGTAGTACCGTGACAGGTCGATCGGGCAATCATAACGGTCTGTGAGGGGGTAATGTCTCTGCTTCCTTTTTTATTAAGACATCAGCGAATGACCAATATGGAATCGGGAGCCCTGGTAGAATTAGTTGGTGTGAGAAGGACGACGGATGAACAGAAACCAAACACGTTTTAGACAGTCCTGTCCCCACGAAGGATCTCTCCAGTCTGCCAGTCGAGCACGGGTGCATGCTTTTGAGCCAAGGCAGACCTAGTAAGAAAAGCGTGAAGAGTCCGGCAGAACATGAAACGAGATGCCTCTCAGAAATGCAACATTCCCACCTGCAGGGTTATGGCTTCAGTATAAGTTGGATGGACGTGGTAGAGACCCCCATCCACAGCAGCAACAGATACTGGTTCAACCAAGGTTTGTAGGAATGCATATTTTCTACAAGCCTGTGAAACAAGATTCCCCGCTGCTCCAGAATCAAGTTGGGCTAGTTCGAAAATAACGGTTCTCACCGAGGAAATTGAGACTGACAGCACAGAGATGAAGAGGATTTTTTTGTCTAGGTGGACCTCTCCGAGCGAACCTAACACAGGCTTTCCCGCCTCTCTGGCAGTACGGATCCGTGCTCCTTACTGCCACAGTAGAAGCAACTCCCCTCGGCACGGCGTAATCCTGACGGGCTTTGACCATCTTGGTCTGTCGACTTCATAGGCTCAGAAGAGTGTACCTGAGGAGAAACGGAAGGAGTTACAGGTCTCTGAAAAGAAGGAGCTAGACAGGAAACCTTCTCTCACGGGTGACCTCTTTAGCGCGCCTCCTAACCGTAGATCAATTCGATTGGCAAGAGTTATTAGGTCATCGAGAGAGGTTGGAATGTCCCGACCGGCAAGTTCATCTTAATACGGCCGACAGACCCCCCAAAGACAGATATCAGAGCGTCAATATCCCAAGCCACTCCGAGGCAAGGGTACGGAACCGATGGCATATTGACCCACGGTGAGACTTCCCTGACGAGACGCAGCAGAGATGATGCAGAGGAGGTCTTCCTCCGGTTCGTCGAATACCTTCCGGAGGGCCCAGAGAAAAGCAGACAGGTCAACACCAAGGATCTTCTCTCTCCCAAAGAATTTAGCCAGGCCAGGGCCTCTCCGTTGAGATGGGACATGATGAAGGCAATTTTGGCCTGTCGGAGTTAAACTGGTGTGCCAGAGTTCAAAATGCAGGGCACTGGTTAATGAAACCCCGAGCCAGAGCAGGGTCGCCTCCAACCGAGGAGTAGCTAATAGTCGAGGTCCAGGAAGGGAAACCACGGAATTGGTAAAGCAGCGGAACTGCCGATTGCGAGTCATGGCGCCCGCGGTGTTGCTGTGAAGTAGTCAGGTGTCCAGGCAGGAATTAACATTCCGCAGGTGACCCGGGATGGACTCCTGTTGAACCTCTGACGAGACAGTTCAATGACACAGGTCAAGAGCGAGGGAGTTTGGGTGCCACCGGGTTCCATGCCCGAGCAAACTGTAACGGGTCTGGGAGGCGGAACCTCTGAGCTTTATTATACAAGGAGGCTTTCCTTGTAAAGGACGGGTGCGCCCGGGAGACGGACAGGAAATCACTGCAAGTGACGGGGCAGTCTCTGACAGACAGGCGGGTAGTCACGGCAAGTGACCGGGGCAGTCTCTGGATAACAGCGGGTAACACGGCAAGTGACCGGGCAGTCTCTGGATAAACAGGCAGGTATCACGGCAAGTGCCGGGGCAGTCTCGGATAGACGGGCGGGTAGTCACGGCAAGTGACCGAGGCAGTCTTGGATAGACAGGCGTATCACGGCAAGTGACCGGGCAGTCTCTGAATGGACAGGGCGATAGTCACGGCAAGTGACCGGGGCATCTCTGAATGGACAGGTATATACACCTGAATGGTGGAGCCTCCCGTAAGGCTAGCAGGCAATGACAAAATAGCGCCCCCAAGTGAGCAGCGAGAGTCTCTGGAATAGCCGATGGACACCGCAGTGATGGCCGAACCTCCAGGAGGCTTGCAGGCAGATGCAGATGACGCCCCCAAGTGAGCAGGGCGAGAGTCCTCTGGAATTGCCGATGGTCACCGCATTGACGGCCGAACCTCCAGGAAGGTTTGCAGGCAAAATGGCAGATGAGCGCCCCCAAGTGAGCAGCGAGAGTCTCTGGAATAGCCGATGTCACCGCATGTGACAGCCGAACCTCCAGGCAGCTTGCGGACAGGTAGCAGACAGCAAACTGGCAGGAAACAGGCAGGTAACTGGTAATGGACCCTGAGGGCTAAAGCAGAGTAGTGAACATGCAATAACAACATTGCTCGGCACCTCCATTAAGGAGGAAGTACTTTATATAGGGTGGAGTCCTCCGCATTGGCCGGGACCTTTTTGAAAGATGCGCGCGGCCCCTTTAAGACGGGGAGCGCGCGGGCGCGCGCCCTAAGTCCAGTAGCAGGAAGGAGCGCGCGGCCCCAGCAGGGCGGAAGGAGAGCTGAGCGCGTAAGGGGGCGACGTCCCTGCCTGGCAGAGGACGCTGTCGCAGGGGAACAGCGTCCCTGCCTGGCAGAGGCAGGGACACCGGCGCTACAATTTCTTTTAAAACTATGGGTAATTGATGTAGAACATTCTCTATGTAGAAGCTCATGTTACAATCGCACTACATTCGGATGTAAATCAGATGCTCGGTGTGAAAAATCGATTGTACTCGTACAAAAAACGCCTGACACTCGTATGACAATTCATTACACTCATCCGACTCTCCTGCATCAAAATTGGACCGACATTTAAATCGCTAGTGTGTCCCTCCAGCCTGACTGTGTATGTAATGGTGGTGTGAGATCAGTGGCCCAAAGTCATTTAACCCCTGAAAAAACATCTGTTACTTATTCAAATCGTGGACAATTGGCTGTGTGCCCACTTTGATGCCAATTCTGATGTCCAAACCCATTTGGGCCAGGCTGGAGGGACCGTCTTTAATGTAGGGCGCCCTGTTCTATACGTCTGCAGTGTCATATCAGTGGCCCAAAGTCATTTAACCCTTTCATTAGCGCCCTCTGGTGCCCACTTTGATGCCCATTTTTTGCCAGGTTTATTTTTTGGCCAGATTTTAGTGTATTCTCATCAGGCTCCTCGCTGCAGTGTTTATTATTATGTGATGATTATTTTTGTTGTTAAACCTATAAAAAAACAGAAAAGAAAAATTTGCCGAATAAGAAACCAACTTCAGCCTGGGAGATGGAGGGACGGTATCGCTCGCCAGCAGGGATTGGGAGATCGCTCCGCCCATTTACCGACGTCATCCACTCACTCAACCGTTTACATTCCGCTGTTAGGTGACAGCTCCAGTACGGTGGCCGGGAGGCCATATCGCCTGTAGTCGGGTATTCTGCGCGTTCATGTATTCCCAGTAGAAGGCGCTGTGGACGCGCAGGAGTGCTGCTTGGTAACGTCAGCGCTGCCAGCGTGGAACACGGGCTGACCGAGCAGGAAGGAAGGGAAGGCGGAAGTGCTGACAGGGAAATACTGCTGAGGAGGAATACGAGGAGCCAGGCATCGCGGAGAGGAGCAGCAGCATGCAGACCAGAGAGCCTTCCCTCAGGTAAAAGTGCCGGGTGCCACCTGCTGCCCTGTGTGCTATGTGCTGAGTGGCGGCTGCCTGATGACCCTTCCCCGCCACCATGCACTCCTCACTACGTTACATCCCAGGTGATGACAGTGTGATGTGTCAGGTGACCTGCGACCTGCAGCGGTGCAGTCGGGTTCCCACCGCTCCTAGTCGCCCCCCACCTGTGCCTTATCTCCCCCCCCACCTTGCCTTATCTCCCCCCCACCTGTGCCTTATCTCCCCCCCCACCTTGCCTTATCTCCCCCCCACCTGTGCCTTATTCCCCCCCCACCGTGCCTTATCTCCCCCCCACCTGTGCCTTATCTCCCCCCCACCTGTGCCTTATCTCCCCCCCACCTGTCCTTATCTCCCCCCACCTGTGCCTTATCTCCCCCCCACCTGTGCCTTATTCCCCCCACCTGTGCCTTATCTCCCCCCCACCTGTGCCTTATCTCCCCCCCACCTGTGCCTATATCCCCCCCCCACCTGTGCCTTATCTCCCCCCCACCTGTGCCTTATCTCCCCCCCCACCTGTGCCTTATCTCTCCCCCCCCCACCTGTCCTTTCCCCCCCCACCTGTGCCTTATCTCCCCCCCACCTGTGCCTATCTCCCCCCCACCTGTGCCTTATCTCCCCCCCCACCTGTGCCTTATCTCCCCCCCCACCTGTGCCTTATCTCCACCCCCACCGTGCCTTATCTCCCCCCACCTGTGCCTTATCTCCCCCCCACCTGTGCCTTATCTCCCCCCCACCTGTGCCTTATCTCCCCCCCACCTGTGCCTTATCTCCCCCCACCTGTGCCTTATCTCCCCCCCACCTGTGCCTTATCTCCCCCCCACCTGTGCCTTATCTCCCCCCCCACCTGTGCCTTATCTCCCCCCCACCTGTGCCTTATCTCCCCCCCACCTGTGCCTTATCTCCCCCCCACCTGTGCCTTATCTCCCCCCCACCTGTGCCTTATCTCCCCCCCACCTGTGCCTTATCTCCCCCCCACCTGTGCCTTATCTCCCCCCCCACCTGTGCCTTATCTCCCCCCCCACCTGTGCCTTATCTCCCCCCCCCCCCCCCCACCTGTGCCTTATCTCCCCCCCCACCTGTGCCTTATCCCCCCCCCCACCTGTGCCTTATCTCCCCCCCCACCTGTGCCTTATCTCCCCCCCCACCTGTGCCTTATCTCCCCCCCACCTGTGCCTTATCTCCCCCCCACCTGTGCCTTATCTCCCCCCCCACCTGTGCCTTATCTCCCCCCCCACCTGTGCCTTATCTCCCCCCCACCTGTGCCTTATCTCCCCCCCCACCTGTGCCTTATCTCCCCCCCCACCTGTGCCTTATCTCCCCCCCCACCTGTGCCTTATCTCCCCCCTCCTACCCCCCCCACCTGTGCCTTATCTCCCCCCCCACCTGTGCCTTATCTCCCCCCCACCTGTGCCTTATCTCCCCCCCCACCTGTGCCTTATCTCCCCCCCACCTGTGCCTTATCTCCCCCCCACCTGTGCCTTATCTCCCCCCCCACCTGTGCCTTATCTCCCCCCCACCTGTCCTTATCTCCCCCCCCACCTGTGCCTTATCTCCCCCCCACCTGTGCCTTATCTCCCCCCACCTGTGCCTTATCTCCCCCCCACCTGTGCCTTATCTCCCCCCCCACCTGTGCCTTATCTCCCCCCCACCTGTGCCTATCTCCCCACTCCTACCCCCCCACCTGTCCTTATCTCCCCCCCCCACCTGTGCCTTATCTCCCCCCCCACCGGCCTTCTCCCCCCCACCTTCTATCTCCCCCCCACCTGTGCCTTATCTCCCCCCCCACCTGTGCCTTATCTCCCCCCCCACCTGTGCCTTATCTCCCCCCCCACCTGTGCCTTACTCCTCCCCCCCACCTGTGCCTTATCTCCCCCCCCCACCTGTGCCTTATCTCCCCCCCCACCTGTGCCTTATCTCCCCCCCCACCTGTGCCTTATCTCCCCCCCACCTGTGCCTTATCTCCCCCCCACCTGTCCTTATCTCCCCCCCCACCTGTGCCTTATCTCCCCCCCACCTGTGCTTATCTCCCCCCCCCACCTGTGCCTTATCTCCCCCCCCACCTGTGCCTTATCTCCCCCCCCACCTGTGCCTTATCTCCCCCACCTCCTCCCCCCCCACCTGTGCCTTATCTCCCCCCCCACCTTCCTTATCTCCCCCCACCTGTCCTTATCTCCCCCCCCACCTGTCCTTATCTCCCCCCCCACCTGTGCCTTATCTCCCCCCCCACCTGTGCCTTATCTCCCCCCCCACCTGTGCCTTATCTCCCCCCCCCACCTGTCCTATCCCCCCCACCTGTGCCTTATCTCCCCCCCCCACCTGTGCCTTATCTCCCCCCCCACCTGTACCTTATCATCTCCCCCCCCACCTGTGCCTTATCTCCCCCCCCCACCTGTGCCTTATCTCCCCCCCCACCTGTCCTTATCTCCCCCCCCCACCTGTGCCTTATCTCCCCCCCCACCTGTGCCTTATCTCCCCCCCCACCTGTGCCTTATCTCCCCCCCCACCTGTGCCTTATCTCCCCCCCACCTGTCCTTATCTCCCCCCCCACCTGTCCTTATCTCCCCCCCCACCTGTGCCTTATCTCCCCCCCCACCTGTCCTTATCTCCCCCCCCACCTGTCCTTATCTCCCCCCCCACCTGTACCTTATCTCCCCCCCCACCTGACCTTATCTCCCCCCCCCACCTGTCCTTATCTCCCCCCCCCACCTGTGCCTTATCTCCCCCCCCACCTGTGCCTTATCTCCCCCCCCCACCTGTGCCTTATCTCCACCCCCCCACCTGTGCCTTATCTCCCCCCCCACCTGTGCCTTATCTCCCCCCCCCACCTGTGCCTTATCTCCCCCCCCACCTGTGCCTTATCTCCCCCCCCACCTGTGCCTTATCTCCCCCCCACCTGTGCCTTATCTCCCCCCCCACCTTGCCTTATCTCCCCCCCCACCTGTGCCTTATCTCCCCCCCCCACCTGTGCCTTATCTCCCCCCCACCTGTGCCTTATCTCCCCCCCACCTGTGCCTTATCTCCCCCCCCACCTGTGCCTTATCTCCCCCCCCCACCTGTGCCTTATCTCCTCCCCCCACCGTGCCTTATCTCCTCCCCCCACCTGTGCCTTATCTCCTCCCCCACCTGTGCCTTATCTCTCCCCCCACCTGTGCCTTATCTCCTCCCCCACCTGTGCCTTATCTCCTCCCCCCACCTGTTGCCTTATCTCCTCCCCCCACCTGTGCCTTATCTCCTCCCCCCACCTGTGCCTTATCTCCTCCCCCCACCTGTGCCTTATCTCCCCCCCACCTGTCCTTATCTCCTCCCCCCACCTGTGCCTTATCTCCTCCCCCCACCTGTGCCTTATCTCCTCCCCCCACCTGTGCCTTATCTCCTCCCCCCACCTGTGCCTTATCTCCTCCCCCCACCTGTGCCTTATCTCCCCCCCCACCTGTGCCTTATCTCCTCCCCCCACCTGTGCCTTATCTCCCCCCCACCTGTGCCTTATCTCC